>JAJHSJ010000001.1:54914520-55036877 GCA_021015155.1 Magnolia officinalis
TGCTTAATACTGATGCGCAAGCGAATGGTGCCAGATCACTATTCCAGATATTTATTTTGTAAAGGGAATAGTGTTTTCACACTCCCTCGCTCCGGATCCAAACAAATGGCCGTGGGACATCGGCTGGACCTGATTTTTGAGATGATTGTCAAGCCCAGTGAGGCGGGGTCCTAGTTCCTTAACTTCGTGTTAATCGGACTTCTGATGTGCGATCTAGACCTAATACGAAGTTTCGTTTCATTCCCGAGAGCATCCGGGAAATGAGTTTGGTTCTAAACTTTAGGGTAACCTAGAGTCACTGATTTTGCAAGTTTGGGTCTTGCAGATCGTATTAAAGCGATTGGTGCTAATTTCACAGGCACTCTAGTTTAACACTAGCTAAATCTCGCCAAATTTCTAAAGGATTTATCCTGTAAGATCTCTGTTTGAGGCGGGGGGTACTTAGTCCTTTGTAGTTTGTATATAAAGTGATCCAAGTTATACTACTTAGCTAGTTTAAGATAGTGTCTATGGTGAAAGTACTTAGAAAATTTAAGGAACAAGGTGGTGAAGGGTGGGATTTGTGAAGGAAATGGGTTAAGGAGCGATTTTAGATTGTGGGATTGAGTTTTGACAAGTTGATAAGGTCTTAGGATCGACCCATTGCCTAAGGACGTCTAATCCCAGGTTGGCAAAAATCCGGGATGTTACATGTATGGTGTGGTACAACACATATAAGGTGGTCCCCACTCATAGACAACTCGGATAAAATACTTACTTCATGGTGGGGTCCATCCGAGTGGGCCAATCAACCACATCATCATAAGAAAAGAAAAATGAAAAGAGAGAGGGAGAGAGAGAGAGAAAAAGAGTGGGACACATATGTGATGGAGGGACCGCGACACTATGGGCCCTCCCTTGCATCCAATCGTACATAAAATGATAATCAAGGTGGGCCATCGGCCACATCTTAGGGTCCCAAGTGAGATCCATACCATTGATCGATAGGCCTCACTTGGCCCATCTAAGAAAGCATGAAAACTACCCTATCAAAGCACCCACCTAGCGATCTCCTTGGTCCGTTGGAATGACTATCTCCTTATGCTCCTCTTTGATAGTGGAGATGGGAAATGGATGGATTGGATGATGGGTTTTAAAATGGGAAAGGTGGGCCTCACATATGCATTTTTTTTCTCTCATGGAAGAGCTCCAACGTGGGATTTTTCCTCGCTGGGAATGTGGGAGAAATGAGAAGGAGAGAGAGGGTTGTAAGGGAGAAGAGAGTGATGTGAGGTGAGTGATCGGTGAGGTGAGAGATGGGTTGACTTGGTGGTTGCTTTACTTGTGGAGAAAGATAGCATGGGTTGCTTTGTACTTGACATTGAAGTGATTGATTGATTGATGTAATTGATTGATTGATGAGATTGATTTGACATTGTGTAGAGATTCTCTTGGGATCGAGAAAAGCGCGGTGTTTCTTCGAAATAAGCGTCGGCCCACATATTCCGGCTTGGGTATCGGATCGGTGCACGAGTCGCAGCGACGGTGCGGTCGCAATGGTACAAGTCTCGGATTAAGCCGACTCGATTCTACAGGATACGACTTAGGGTCGATCGCAACGTCGGTTATCAGTCGCGGATTTCCAGACTTCGACGAAAAGGATCGCGGTAGTCGACGGAACAGTACGGACTAGGATACGGGTCTTATATAGGTTGAGTTTGACCGACTCAAAAATGGGTCCACTACTGACAAGCCGGGTAGATATTGACTGACTACTAGCCAAGCAGGTAGTGAGGTCTCTTTGCTCACATGGCTGCGTGCCTAGTGGAGGGGCAGTTGATGTGGAGTGCATTAACCCCGGTGATGATCCCTGAGATGTACAGTACTGTGATCCTAGATGTACAGTACTGATATGTGGACTACTGAGTAGGAGTTTTCATTTGATTGATTCATTCATTCATTCATTATCCACTCAGGCTGGTGGTGCGTACCTAAATCACTATGTTTACCTTTGTGATGGCCAAGATTTCGGTTAGGTATGCGACTAACCTGAGATCTGGAGTTTACCACATTGAGTCTCGCTATCCAAATTAGGTATGAGACTAGTTTGGATAGAAGTCCCTTGTGATAGACCTCTTAGCTTGTGATACCACGTACTACCATCCCGAGTACATGCTCCAGCTTGGTTTTTTCTTTTGCACTGCATACTGCATTGTATCCTCAGTATATGTCATTTGGTTTACTACGCATTTGTATTGCATAGCCTAGATAAGGATAATGGTATCTGTGGACTCGCCAGAAATTGCATATTGCATTGCATCCCCAGCATATGGTATTTGGTTTATTATGACTCCGCATTGCATAGCCAATTTGCATTGTATTATCTAGATGAGGTCGATGATATTTATGAACTTTCTAACAATTCTGCATGTTGTGTTATTGTATAATTTATGGACTTTCTAGTATTGTATGCTTAACACATACTTCGCGCACACACGTACACCACCCTCTAAGTTTTCTATAAGCTTATGCATGACTGTTGCGTACAAGTGATGTTAGGTCGCAGCAGCGTTGTGGCATGAGCGCGTGCCAAAGTTCTTTTGAGTTTTATTTGATATATGTATTACCCTTTCAGCATTGTACTAAAATGATTTTGTTAGTGGATTTGTCATAATGATCTTTTGTGACTCGGTTATGCTTATGGTTATACTTCTTACAAAATAAAATCATACTGAAAATCCTCCTTGTAAGATCCCAGGATCGGAACCTAGCACATGGACACCAGGGGCCGAGAATGGAGTACTACGGAGGCTGTCAGCGCCAGATTCGGCGATCGAGAATTTCGTGAACTCGGTTCTGAGTTTGGGGGCGTGACAACTTACCCTTAACTACTTCTAAAATCTTCTGGTAAGATTGGGTTGGTAACACCTCAAACTTTTCAATACCCGAGTATTGAAAGTTGTTGAGTGTTACCATGAAATTTAACATATTATGTACATGTGTATGATACCAATCTATCTATCTTAACCTTACATCCATTCTCCAACATGAATCTGACCATTGGGAATAATCTCCATTCATATATCAAGCCATCTGACTATTGATTTTGAGATAAGATCATCATATACCAGAGTATTCTCACTTGTCTATCATAACCAACCATTCAGTCAACTATTCACTCTGAGTTTGGACCACCCGATCATAGTAAACTAGCTACTTGATCTCAACATCCACTTGTACATATCAAATTATGATTCTGATCTGTTTATCTTGTTCACCACTTATGTATATGCTTAACCCACCATTAAAACTACAATCTGAAAAACTTATATATGTGAATAGGTCACTTGAATCTAACGGTATACATGTTCTACCTCTTTCTCATTCGTTTACAAAACTGACCGTACACCCACTTACATACATGATCGCAGTACTAACCATTAAGTTTTTCTATTTTTAACATGTCATCTAACCATCCATTCTGTTGGTTGATATATGTACATTCCTTAATTAGTTTGGTGAATAATTCTTTATTCATAATGATTTAGATATAAGTTCTTTTATAAGAATTACTTAAAACGTGCATACAACCATGTAAAACTATTAGATTTCCTAAAACTCTCATATCATGAATAATTACGAAAATGTCATTAACCTAGACCCCTGAATTCTAGATCACATGGTTCCCACAATCCATTTGATGTGAAATTTTATACGATGCCTACGTATCATAAATTAACCATTCATGTAAAATTTCGGTCATTAGATCATTGTAAAAGTGACCCAAATGACAAATTATCCCTTAACCGTTGATTTTGGTGTCCATCGAGTGAAGAAACCTCGTGGGTAGTCGTAGTAAGATATTTTCCTTCATGTGAATGACTTGGATTACCCATCATATATACCAAGAGTGAAATATGAAGACCCTACTTTGGTAGGCTTTTCCTTAGGCGTGACGCTATCCTGTGAAGGCCTACCAACTCCTTACAAATATGGATCTTCCGATTTAATTACTTTCTTCCACCCATCGCAACTCAAATTTGGACCACACTCTGGTCTCATATGACTACAATGCTATATAAAATTTAGGCCTCGATCTATGATCCTATAACGTTGAAGGTTGAAGCCAGTTCCTTCCTTTTGGTACAAAATGTGAAATTTTAAATTTAGTCTTTTTCCACCATCAATCAACCACCAAATTTTATCTAACCATTTGCCTATCCTAACTACATATTTCCCCCAAAATTAGGCCCTGATCATTAAGTGTGGACTGTTGATTAAGATCAAGTTCGTTTTGGCACTTGTTAGGAGAATTTTCAAGATATGTCAATCTAAATTTCGGATCACCAAGAAAATCATATACCTCGGCTCTATTCGACGACCTTGATGCAATGAATGAATTAGATTTAAAGAAAGATTGTTAGAAACGGAAAAATTAGAGAAACCCAATCAAACACACCCCTCTCACGCGCCCACTCCTTTTAAAAAGGGGTGTGCGTTCCCCTCTCCACTCACACGCCAAATCTCCCAACGCCCAAGGAGAAAGAGAGAGAGAAAAAGAGAGAGAGAGAGAGAGAGAGAGAGAGAGAGAGAGAGAGGAAAGAAAAATAAAAAGAAAAAGAAAGAAAGAGAAAGAGAAAGAGAGAGAAATAGAAGGTGAAGCCTAGACACCCTCTTCCTTCTCCATATGCATGGTGTCTCCCTATTGCTCAAGCGATGTCATGATTCATGTGGAAGTTTTTCATGTAGAAGCTTTCGTACATGCATATCTACATAGGGTTTAGATCTAAGACTAAGGTGAGGGATTCCTTTAAGCTTGCATTAATTTGACTTGATATAATTTACCTTGCCTTTTACATGCTTTCATGTTACTGTGAATTCTCTCCGCATTTGTTTGATTTGCTACTATCAATTATTTATCCTTTGGGAATTATGGTATGATGTTAATTACGTGTGATCTTTTTTAATTTAAGTGGGGCGATGGATACAAGCCTTGCCATTGCCGTTACCAATTTTGGTGAGTTAGCCCTTGCTACTCTTCCCTTTTGTTTGCTACTCTCCTCTTTTGTTGAGTTAGGCATTATTAATATTCTCTTTTATTAAGTTAGCTTATTACTACTCTTCTCCTTTATTATGTTAGCCTTGTGCTACCTCCCTTTAAGGCTTGGGCATGTATCTTGAAATTTCAAAACTCCCATGATTTAATTGATCTCTCTATCGGTGCAAGTCATGTGTTAGAGGTATCACAGCTAGTGATTCAAATATTTATCATGGACATAATGTGTTTCGAGTAGCAGCCCTCTTGGTTAGCACATAATTCTGTGAGTTGGTTGGTGTGATGCACAATCGATGTAAGTAAATTGTTATACATGTTATTCACTTATTGGGATTGGATGTCGCAAATAGTCGCTTCATGAACATATCGTATCACGTAAATCCCTTAATCGCATTGTCGTGTCGCCTTGAGATGTTTGTACAAATCTATGTTAATGTTGGACACGTCGGCGAATCTCCGTAGTTATGAGATGTGGGGTGAGTTAGATATTTTGAACTACTTTCCACATTGTGATAATGATCACTATGTATGATGAGCCGCACACACTTTGCTAGGCATGCATTCACATATATTAGTTGCACATGCTGATACCTCTCGTAGTGGTGGAGTACGAGACATATCAGAACCCATATATTACTTTTATGAATTTCTTGAATTATTGTTAATCTTAAAGGATAAATATCACATGAGTTGGTCATTGATCCTCTCCAACCATACAGATGATGCAGGCAATGTACAAATTAAAGACTTAGAGGACCATCTCCCTATGGAAGATTATACTGAATGAATAAGAAGATAGTTTTATGATTTAGTTTTATATTTCCACTGTGAACTCAATAATGTAACAAGTTTCCATTAAGAGGACATTTGATAATTTGTTGAATTCTTTTACTCTGATGAAATAATAAATACAGTCGATTTTATTCTCGTGAATGGTTACCTTCATAAATGTAACTAGACGTGATCTAAATAAAAATAATAAATAAAAAAATGGTGCATTTTTAAAGCATCCAATTTATACATTATTAACACCCAGTTTTCTTGGACATGAGTATAAACTCTGGCCATGAAAATTCGGGATGTTACAGGGTTGCTATCACTTTGAGTATTGGAGGAAGTATGAAATGAACAGGTCAAATAAAGGTCCTGATGATTGCATCGAGATGCAATCGAGGACATCTTCGATGGAATCAGACTTGATTCGATTGCATCGAAACCAAGCCCATATAGTCCAGTAAAAAACTAAACTAATGATGAGAAATATCGATTGTATCGAATGCAATTCGATTGAATCGACATTGGGCTTATTTTCTCCAAAAACCAAAATGACTCTAAGTGCTCCTCGATGTAATCGAACCTTCATTGATAACATCGAGAGTAAGTTATCGATGCTATCAAAGTACGATTGATGACATCGAAATGAGAACCAGCTTGTTTAGCAAGCTTTCCAGGGAAATCTAATATTTTTTTATCACATCAAAGACCAATCGATTGCATTGAAATTCAAATTTCGATTGTATCAAAGGTCTGATCGATTACATCGAATAAGGGACAAACCTGTCTAACAACCTATGTGTATTTTTCAAAAGGAATCTAATGGCATAGAAACATCCCTCGATGACATCAAAGTGCACGTCAATGACATTGAAGGATGCTCGATGAGATCGGACAGAATCTATCCTACACCCAACTGAATATTCTGTGTAGGAGGTCAATGCAATCGGAGAAGGTTCGATGACATCGAAATTCAAATTTTGATGGTATCGACAATGTCAGATTTCTACCCCTTTTTTTACCATCGGGGATTCAACTTTATAAATACACATGGCTTGCATCTTGAAAAAATGAGCTAGGATATAATAGAGTTTGAGAGAGTTGTTGCAAGAGTTAATACCCTCATCTTCATTCCATATTTCCCATTAGAGTTTATCATTCAATCCTTTGCACAAGAAATTACTCCTATCTTCATTGCTTGTATTGAATCATGAACTCTAGTATTCATTGAGGTTTTAGTAAGCACTCTTCAAAGTTTAATCATTGTGTGAAACTCTTAAATGCATAGCTCATGCATGGGAATCTTCTCTAGGTATTTAATTCATATAATTTAATAGAGAAGACCGATAAAACCCTAAACCTCACAACCTCAGAGCATTACTTGGTTCATCATCAACGGTTGCAATTCAAGGGAGCTGGAGACTCTTCATCAATAAAGAAGATCAACTTCAGATTGTGCGAGAAAGGCACTCACTCACTTACTTGTAAGTATATAGAGTTCATTGAGTCTGAAGCCCTTTCCTTGTGTAGGATTGAGATTCAGAGTTTGAGTTGACAAACTCGCCAAGACCTTTCGTAGGCCTCCAATGAGGGAATACGTTGTCCTTGTGTAGGACGTGTTGTCCTTGTGTAGGATGTATTGTCCTTGTTTAGGCATTTGCCTTATGTATTCATAGGTTGCCTTGTGTAGGCTCATAGTTGTGTCCTTGTGTAGGATTTGTCATCTTGTGTAGGCATCTAAGGTTTCCCTGTATAGGCATTTGTCTTGTGTAGGCATAGACTGCCTTGTGTAGGCTCCTAGTTATGTCTTTGTATACGACTTGTCGCCTTGTGTAGGCATCTAAGGTTGCCTTGTGTAGGCTCCTTAGTTTACCTTGTGTAGGTTGTGAAGGTTCATGGTTAACTTAATTTAAAACCATTGGATAGTGAAATTTAGTACACTCTAATAGAGTGTGTATTAGCCGTGAGTGGATTAGGCAAGTAGCCAAACTACTATATATGATTATGTTTAGGATTGCTCTTTGTACATTGATATAATTATACTTATGCCTATCAAATGATTATGATGCATGATTAAGTAAATGTCTAAGTATTGATAGGAATCACATCCCACACACTCTCACATTGTAAGTAAAAAAGAAGATTAGAAGAAAAGAGAAAAAGAACTAGAAGAAATGAAAAGATGGAAGTAAAGTACAGAAGACAGATGAGTTTCACTGGTCCGTACAACTCATGTCAGTTGCAGGGGGTCCACGCAACATGTTTTGAGGGATTCATCAGTTGTGCGCCACGCAACAGGTGGGATTGCACGAAGTGGGCCCCATGGCATAAGATTTGAGGACTTACTTATGTGGAGGCCTATAAATACCCCTCCACCCCGTCATTTGACATATATAAGATCGAATTCTCTGAAAAAAGAATACCCTTGATAGGTATTGGAAGAAAAAGAAGGAATGAACATCATGTTGTATAGGACTGTGCAAGAAAGAGTAGTTGCGTGGGTCCACGCAATTGATATAACTGCGCAACTACCTGTTAAGTTGCACGAGAATGATTTTTAGACAGTTTTTACACTACTGAATTTATTAGTCTTCCTAGAATTCAAGCATTCCTTTGAAAAGGGATTGATATCTAGATCCGTACAATTCTTCTCTTATTGAAACAAGCGCGTCGCACGATGAAATGATGTCAAAATTGATATCTGAACTTATTCAATTCTTACATTTTTGTCATATGTATTTTATTTTGGAATCAAGGGATAAAATGAGGATGTAAATGAATTCGGAGTCAATAAAATATATTTTGATAATTGTTCTCTTTTTCTTTTCTTCGTTACTATTGAATAATATAATTCCTAAATCAAATCCTTTTCGTTTCTTGTCGAAACACTTTGGAGAAGGGTGCCCGGTGAGTTGAGGTACTCCTTCGATGTGAAGATGAAGGAGGCCCAGGCAGCTATTCTTGTGGCTAGGGCGACAGCCGTAGAGGAGTTCAAGGCCTCCAATGAGTTTGAGGATGACAGGGATGCACTTTTCAGCCTCGGGTATGACAAGTGCCTCGAGGATATCAAGGAATCGTATTACAGGCTCGACCTGACTCCTTTCGCTAATAACCCTACTGAGGAGTCGACTCCTCTGGAAGCCAGGCAGCCAACTTTGGAGAAGCCTTGATCTGTTTTCCCTTCTTGTAAAAAGCTTTTCCTTTTCATATGTAGCCCTCCTTATGAATGAAAAGAACCTTTTGTTGCAACGATAGTTGTGCTTGAATCTTCTAAGTAGATTTGTCAGATCGGTTTATCTTCAGTTAGCAAGTCGGCCTAGTTGCGATGATCGCCTCACGGAGGATTGAGCAGTTCGTATAGGGGGATCACTTCCCTTTAACTTAAGGGGTCCTTCATTTGTAGGTTGCGCAACTTGAGTAGTGTTATTAATTAGCCGTCCAACTTCTTCTATAAGGGTCGGACGACTGGTTAGGATTGTTCTTCACTTGCACTAAGAGAAGTCCTTAGTCGGCCATCTAGTAGGATCGATTAATGGTTCGACCTCTTCTTTAAATGTCGGATGTGTTTCGACAAGAAACAAATGCATTTGGTTTGGGAAGATTATCTTATTTAATCATAACAAAGAAAATGTATGGAGAACAATCATCAAATTTATTCATATTGAGTTCATTTACATCCTCATATCTCCCTTGATTCTGAAAAAAAGTACAAAGAATCTGTGCAATGAAAGAAAGGAGAAGAAATTGAATGGCAATTTCGGCAGCATTCAACGTATTTTGCATCCGTCGAAGCAACAGAGGAGTTGTGCGGATCCAGAATCCATGAACCACACATGTTTCTTCCTTCATTAATATAATAAAGGAGTGTTAGAACCCCTTGAAATACTTGAGGAAAACTCGGGAGATTCCTAAAAATCAACGCCTCATACAGTACCCGCACAACTGTTCATGAGTTCCGCGGGCAGAGGAGTTGGGCGGGCCTACGCAACTCATAAAGAGTGGCGCGACCCAGCCTCACACACACACTCTCTCCTCCTCTCTCCAGTACCTGTCAGAGGCACTAGTCTTCTGAAAATTTGATCTCTCAAATGTGGGGGTAAGGGGTATTTATAGGCTTCCGCACGTGTGGGTCCTCAAATCTCATGCTGTGGACCCCACTTTGGATCATTGTGTGTCTCGACTCAACCGTCCCAATGACGAATTGCGCGGACTCGTGTAACTGTGATGAGTTACGCGAATCCGCTTTACTCCTTAATTCCACGCTACTTAATTCTCTGGTGCAACTTGAATCTTCTGCAATCTTCACCCCGCGTAACTTGTGATCCGCGCAACTCACTCCAGCGCAACTTGATTCCTTCTTCTTTCTTCTTCTGGCCTTTTCTTCTTTGTCTCTAATATCTTCTCTTCTCTGAAAATATCTTCTTTATTACTTGTGTCCCCAACAACACACACTGAGAGCTTCATACATTTTTTATGCACTAACAGATGCCCCCTCGATTCTTCTTTGATTCATATACGAAATCAAATGGAGGATCGATCTTCTTCTGCACAAAAATCCTTTCCTAGTAAAGGACTCTTCATGAATGTAGAGCTAATTACATATCAAAGAAGGATCATTTGAACGGAGAACTTCAACAGTCGAGTTCAAATGGGAGCTTGATGAAAAGTGCTCAGATGGAGGATTGTGTTCGAATGAATTACTATCAAATGTCAGGCTCAACCGGAAGACTGAATAATTGAACTTGAACAGAAGACTGAATGATCGCGCTCGAACGGAAGACTGAATGATCGTGCTCGAACGAAAAACTGAATGATTGCGCTTGAACGGAAGACTGAATGATCGGGCTCGAACGGAAGATTGAATGCCTCCAGAAAGAAGCATAGAGTGAATGCTTCAATAGGGAGGATAATGTAGTAATGAAAGTATTCTGTCTTCATAGCGATCGATCAAATAGAATGTCTTTCTACGAACAGAGCTACAATTGCATCCTCCACAGTTTTAACTCCATTATTCGCACAATTCTCTTCTCATCGAAACTTGCCACTGTAACAGTTGTGGCGACTCCATCTTTGAAGAACTTGATCAGAGAACTGTCTTTCAATGTTGCTCCTGCTGTAACAATCTCTTCGATTGTCTCCTTTATTCATAGTCTATATAATCCAAGATTTCGAATGGTAATCTTTCCTGCTAAATTAATCAAAATTAGTATCTCAAGATATTCGCAATTTCATAATTCATAAATTCAGAATATATTGAAGGCTTTAAAATGATTGTAATATATTAACAATTATAAAATAATCACAATGTATTGATGACTTTAGAATAATAAAGGATGCATATTAATTCTGAAATAATTAGTATGCATAACAATTTAATTTGAATGTTGTTTCAATTTACGGTATAATATGACAATAATTCATTTATATGCATTTTCCATGCTTGTCAGCGTGCTTTGCATTGCATTCGTTGCATTCTCTATTTTAGAGTTCAGTCAGACATAACTTCAACTGAACGTAACTTTGACTGAACAAACTTGACTTGACCAGCTCTTAAGTTATTGGAATGGACGCAACTTCAACTGAACGTAACTTTGACTAAACATACTTGACTTGACCAGGCTCAAGAGAGAAAACATAGTCTACCACCGATTTCGGGCTGGGCTCAAGCGAGCAATTATAGTTTACCACTGATTTTGGGCTGGGCTCAACTGAGCAATTATAATTTATCGCTTATTTCAAGCTGGGCTCAAGCGAGCAATTATAGTTTACCACTGATTTCGGGCTGGGCTTCAAGTGAGCAATTATAATTTATCGTTGATTTCAAGCTGGGCTCAAGCGAGCAATTATAGTTAACCGCCGATTTTGGGCTCTTTAAGTCGTTGGAGCTTTGTATATTGTAACGCCCTGAAAATCGGGGGTCGAGCATAAACTCAACCCGAGTTCCAACGCATCACTTATGCAACAAAATGAATGATGATTGAATGTTGTCTGCATTAGTGCATTGAACATGAGTGAGATTAAGCCAAAATAGCATATCATACTCCAAAGACAGTTAAATTATGCAAGTGGAAGACTGTGATAGATATATAACATATATAAATGGTGGTGAGTCTCCAGAGTGTGATAATATTACCAGGTTAGATAATTACAAGTACAATTCTATAATATACCAAATGTGTAAGGTTCTCTAGTCAACATCTCTGTAACCCCGTCGATCAGGACACAGCTCACATGAAGCCGTCAGCATACAGCATATACGAATAAGCATCATTGTCATCATAAAGGTCCGGCTCTACTTCACGAGTAACGTCGCTATTTGCAATCAGACAAAGTCTGCTGGGTGACGTGGGAGTGAGTGATCAACTCAGTGGAACAATAAAGCATAAGTTAACATGTTATCAAAACAGTCAACCAGTAATGATAAAGCAGTACAATCAAACACTCCTAACTACTCTTATTTAATGCAAGTATGAAATGACATAATGAATGCCCTTGCCAAACCACCCTCATGCGACACCATCTTACGTTCGCGACATGCGTTCATCCCTCAGTACTCCACATCTACCAGGCACATGCAGTGCGATGATGAGCATGATTACCGAGTTGTTATTAGTCCATTTCAAACAGCAGTATTGAGAAATTAAGGTACCTCCCTTGTATCATTCCCAAACATGATCCATTCTAGGGTCGTCAGTCCTAGTTAATCTCATACGATATTATGGTTTGAGAGGCATCGCGAAGGCATCACAAAGGGCTCGTCACCCGTCAGCATGGATACAGATCTCACCGTTTGTGGCTCAATTACTGGTCGTCAGCTCGAATATAGGTCTCATCGTACTCAGCTCAATCGCTGGCCGTTAGCTCGAATACAGCTCTCACCGTACTCGGCTCAACTCATGCTCTAGTTGCTGCGAAGAGTTCATCGCCAATCACAAACTTTAGAGTATAATCGAAGACACTACGAAGGGGTCATTGTCCGTCAACATGAATACATGTCTCACCGTATTCGGCTCTCGTCGTAGGTGTCAACAACACAAATACAGTGTCCCATACCACCGTATTCGGCTCACGAGTTTGGTTGCTCAATCGTCACTATGGGGAGGCACATGGCTCGAGCGTAGGCTGACAGCACGACCACGGTGTCCCATACCACCATGCCCGGCTCATGAGTCTTAGCGGATCGAGGTACCATGGTTAACAGAATTTCACTGGTGTTTGGTACCCAAGGTTCAAGCAGTAGCGTCCAAACATGGTGAACATACATTAGACAGATCGGGTTACTTGACGAGCTCGGCTAGCTCGAGCGCACAACAAGTTGAACGATATGAAGCGCATAAGCACTTCGTGTGGCCAACCACTATCGCCAATCGAAGTACGACTCAGGTTCGTCGAACACATCTCACGTGGCAATTGAATCACAGCCACGAATTCAATCCCGTTACTGATTGCCTGGACTATAATCATAGCCCCAATCACATTCAATTACAGATAGTTAAAGCAGTAATGGATCAAGATTCAAATCATACAATCAAGTCTAATATTATCCGCTTAGGGCTGCCAGGGCTGTTGTACGCACTCGTTGTTCCACTCCCCCATCACCCTTCACAGATTTATGGAATACAACTTAAACATGTAAAGTAGCCAGAGCAAAATTAAATAAACAAGTAATTCAAACATATTATCAAGCATGTTATAAAACACAATGCAAATAGGAAATTCAAACACATACGTTTCATAAACCAATAAGTGGTTAAACTAAACAACTTACATTAAGGAAATCATGCACATCACTAAGGTAGCTGAGAATCCTATCTCAACACCTTTATGCATTACAATTTACTAACTACTACTCATACAGACACTCTAACAAACATTTTAGATTACATACATCAACATACCTGACGTATGTTGATCACATAGGTATTAGGCCAAATCCTTTCACTAGGGAGTTGCCTCATGGATAACACGCGAACACCCACGACGTATAGTCATGGCAAGCAGGAATCCAAGTTCCATATTCATTCAGTCATTTCTACAAACACTTGGGCTACACATTTTAACATATATAGTGTATATTGGCCGTGGTGTGAATTAGGGCAAATCCTTTCGTCAAAGGGGTATCGCCTATACAACGATCATATATCCATGATAATTAGTCATGGCGAGCACGAATGTGAATTCTATACTCATTCGGTCATTTTCACAAACACTTAGAATACACTATTTTAATATACATAGTGTACATTAGCAAAAACATGTATTAGGGCGAACCCTTTCGCCAAATAAGTATTTTATCCATATATAATATATTCATACAACAAATAATCATGGCAAATACATTTTCAAAATTTATACGTATACGGTACTATTCTGCAAATACCTAGAAGATGTAAAATTCCATATTCTTCATCGTTAATCGAAACGGAAAACAGACAGCACTTTGTACATGTGCAATTGCATACAGATCATGAATCTATCATTATCTGACATTGAAAGCGTTGAAAACCATAACCTATACACCTAAAGTCCGCACCTTTGTCGTAGAATCGTAACGGATCCGATAGGTTTGCTAAGCTTTCATATTCGGCAGTTTGGTAACCTATAGATTGAAATAGGTTAGCTATTTCATAACCTGCAACTATCAAAACCCTAAAATAGATTAGGGTTAGGGTTTCTTACCTAGAAACGTAGCCGGAATCGCCGGGAAAGCGATTAGAAGGAAGTGGTTAAGCTCGTGTAGCGGCAGGGAAGTATGACAGGGAGATGCTCCCACTTCTCTCACATTTTCTCTCTCTTTTCTCTCTTCTCTCTCTAGGGTTTCTCTCAAATTCGTATGGCTGTGAGAGAAAGGGTTCTAAGGTCCTTATATAGCCTAAAAACACACTAAAATAGACTTATGAACAAGGTATACTTAGGTTATAACCAAAGTGACCCTTTTTCAGCTCAACGGAGGACTTCTGGCGGGCCTCCTTGAGCCAAAGGTCAGACTTAAGCTCACAGACCTTGGATCTAGGTTTGGCTAAGTTTTCGTTTCAGTCGGATTCCCAGATCACGCGTGGCGGACCAGTTTCAGTTCAACGGTCAGTGAAACTCGATCGGAAATTTCGAGTACATAGATATGTTTGGGGAAATATACCTGATCCGAGGGTGTAATTTGGCATAATTCTGACGGTCTGGTTGCTTAATACTGATCCGCAAGCGAGAGGTGCCAGATTTCATAAATTTCTATTTTATTTTGAATTAATTTCACATTTCTCACACTCCCGGCTCCGAGCTCATGCGAATAGCACTGGGATACTATCTGGATTTGATTTCCGAGATGGTTGTCAAGCCTAGCAAGGCGGTCCTAATTCCTTAACTTCGTGTTAATTAGACTTCCGACGTGCGGTCCAGATCTGATACAGAGTTTCGAGATGCTCCCGAGAGCAGCCGGGTAATGGGATTGATCCTAGATTTTAGGGTACTGTAGCGTCAATGATTCTACAAGTTTTGGGTCTTGCGGATCGTATTTAAAGTGATTGGTGATAGTTTCACAGGTACTCTAGTTTAACACTGTTCTCGCCTAATTTCTAAAGGATTTAGTCCTGAGTAATTTCTGTCTGAGGTGATACCTGGGCCTTTGTAGTTTATATATAAAGTGATCTAAGTTATACTACTTAGCTAGTTTAAGATAGCGTCTAGGGTGAAAGTGCTTAGAAAAATTGAAAGAACAAGGTGGTGAAGGGTGGAATTTGTGAAGGAAATGGGTTCAAAAGCGGTTTTAGACTTTGGGATTGAGTTCTGATAAGTTAATAAGGTGTTAGGATCGACCCATTGCCTAAGGACGTCTAATCCCAGGTTGGCAAAAATTCGGGATGTTACAATCTACTCCCCTTAAAATAAAATTTCGTCCCCGAAATTGCCTAAGGGTGATAAGAAAAGATTTAATTATTTCTTTGCCTATGTTTTATTGCGTAGGGTATATACTAGCCTGGTTCATTTTAGTCTATCCCCCTTAAAACTTATTTCTTTATCCATTTCTCATACCCTGATGGTTTGCTACAATTTATTTCTTTACCTATTTGGAGACTTGACGACAATCCCCAATTATTTAGAGTAAGATAGTTGTTTTCATTGTTTGACCAACACGGAGAGACGTTTATGGTGGGCTTAATCCCGATACATCGATCATCTACCGGGCCAGGGTAGAAAGCTCATCGTATCCCTTCCCAATCCTGGTGGATCCTGGTCTTCTGCTCATCAGCAGCGAGTCCATTGGTAGTCACCCAGGATTGAGAATTGGGTCAAGCCGCGAATGCTTCGCAGTTGTATATTTCAGTAACTCCGTAGTCCGATCACTCTAGAAACGTAGGGAATATCCATCATTGAAAGGCTCAAATTGTCTATGCTTAAGGTTGCCCTTTAGGTCTTAGTCTAAGAGAGTCCTTATTATTATCTATGTCCATGGAAATGGTGAATCAAATCTTACTAGATCATCCTAAAACGGTTTCTCATAGTAGAACTTACTAGGGGTTCTATAATGTTCGTATTCAATGAGCACAGTTTCGATCCTGGGCCAGTGGGGTAGGGTCGACCACGCTTCCGCTGCGCTACCCAGATCAAAGTAGTGTATTGATTTGACCTAGCTACATCTATTGGTCTCTGGCATTCTCTAATGTAACCGGTAGTCTAGTATTAATTTAGGAGTAGTGGAAATCCATAGGTGTAGTCCAAAGTCTATGCTCATACGCTAGATGATTTCACATCATTTCTAATACAAGGAAGGGTTTTATCACTTAGGGTCAAAGTTGCCTAATTGGAATTGAGTCGCCCGAACTTAAATTTAACTATGCTCGAGCGTTTCACATATGCTCATTCCAACTAAGAGGGTCCTAGGGTTCACGTTATCAATTTATTGGATTTCCCCTACTGTTAGGTCGTTCGTATCTAGGAACACCACTCTAGGTCCAAAATTTCAAGGGCCTATTGTCTTAAATGGGACTGCATTGCTAATCCCAGTTCGGGATTGGGAGTGGCATGGTTAGTAGGAGGGTGGGTGGGGATTAATGTTTTTATAGGCTTTGGAAAATGAGTCTTGTGTTGGAAAGTGTGAGATGAGAGTTCCAAATCCTAGGATAATGAATCTCTAAGTGTACTTGGAAAAGGAAGTTTCGGGATTTACTTTTAATTGCATACACTCCAAACATGGGATACACCCAATCTAGGGACCATACCTACACATACATTTATTATTACTTTTACAATTCTATCCACCTTACTCACCTAATGCAATTGGCCGAACAGGCCCTAAACGTCCCAACATTTGGAGGGTGTGAAAGCTATAGGACACAAAAATGTGAATCGTTGTGCCCATATGAGTGTGAAATGGTGAGGCCAAGAGGAGCAATGGTAGAGGGGTGGAAGGAGTTCACACTTGTCAAGTACAACTCCGACTTGTCAAACATTCTACACACTCCATCAACATGAAAACACAAAAATCCTAACGCAACAATAAACAAACTACGAGACAACGGCATGGATGACTAGGCATCCAAGAAAATGTTCGTACTAAGCTCGGATAAAGCCATGGAAAATGAAGAAAAAGTATTAGAGAGATAAAGAAAGGACTGGAGGTCTGATGCTCCACGGACTTGGGTCTCAACAGATGTTATAAAGGCCCAAATGAAAGGAAAGAAATGTAGGAAATGAAAAAATGGAAGGGGTAGGGAGCTTACACGTTTTTTAGCTTCACATGGGGCATGTAAGGGCCCAAATGAGAGAGATCGGAGAGGGTAGGGAGGTAGGGATGGCTGTGAACGAAGGCTATGGAGGGGTTGTGGCCGAAAATGACAGATTGAGCGATTGGAGTGGAGGTTTGAGAGAGAAAATTGAATTTTGGAAGGAAAGGGAGAGCTTAGAGGGGGATTTTGTGAAGGAAGCATACATTTGGGGGAGTTTTGCCGAACGGCCCATATACCAGGGGGTCCCACTAGACCCCAAAGGCCATCGGCCCGAGCGGCCCGCCTGGCCGAGCCAGTTGACCGGCGAGGCCTCGCCGACCGGGGGAGGGCCTCGCCACCCACTGGACAAAGTGGCGATTGCTCGCCACTTGGGCGAGGTCCTCGTGACCCCTAGGCCCCAAAAAACTCTGTGTCCCACCCTGGTTCCCCCCGGAGGTGCTCCGTTTGGCCCCCGACTCTGTTTTAAGCAGTATCGGGGCCAAATTGCAAACCAAAATGATTCTGTGTGATGTGTAGCATATGATTTTGGGGTAGGAGGCGCTAATCTATCCGAATAACTCATTTATTTGGTTAGATTCCAAAAGGTTAAGGGTCAAGACCCATTCTATCCATTTGTTTTCCTATTTACTATAAGTTTTAGTTTTAGTATCGTTCTTCATCATTTATACCCTAGGATGGGTGTGTATTACGAATGTGTTTAAAAGAAATGAAGCATACAGTGGTGGAGGGTGAGATTTTGAAGGAATTGGACAAAAAGGCTTTTAGGCTTTGAGGTTAATTATAAAGTGTTGTGGTTGACCCACAACCTAAAGACATTCGTCTCTAAGGAACGACTCAAACCCGTCGACTGACGACCTAGAAGTGATTCGGGATCGTTTCGCGTGATCATGGGTGTGTACGGGCCCAATCTCAGCGGTCGATTTCGGTCGGTTTCGCCGTTCGGCGAAATTGGAAAATCCTAAGTTGGTTTCTACGTTCCGTCGCTCCCTCCTAAGTCAGAGTGCGTCAAAATGCGTCGTGTGACCATAACCCAGGTCCGGTTTAATCCAAATCATGCTCTGATACCATCTTGTAATGCCCAGAAAATCGGGGGTCGAGCATAAACTCAACTCCCGAGTTCCAACGCATCACTTATGCAACAAAATGAATGATGATTGAATGTTGTCTGTAATAGTGCATTGAACATGAGTGAGATTAAGCCAAAACAACATATCATACTCAAAAGATAGTTAAATTATGCAAGCAGAAGACTGTGATAGATATATAACATATATAAATGGTGCTGAGTCTCCAGAGTGTGATAATATTACCAGGTTAAATAATTACAAGTACAATTCTACAATATACCAAATGTGTAAGGTTCTCTAGTCAACATCCCTGTAACCCCGTTGATCAGGACACGGCTCACGTGAAGCCGTCAGCATACAGTATATACGAACAAGCATCATTGTCATCATAAAGGTCCGGCTCCGCCTCAGGAGTAACATCGCCATCTGCAATCAGACAAGGTCTGGTGGGTGTTCAGAACACCGTCCCGTAACGTGGGAGTGAGTGATTAACTCAGTGGAACAATAAAGCATAAGTTAACATGTTATCAAAACAGTCAAGCAGTAATGATAAAGCAGTACAATCAAACACTCCCAACTACTCTTATTTAATGCAAGTATGAAATGACATGATGAATGCCCTTGCCAAACCACCCTCATGCGACACCATCTTACGTTCGCGACATGCGTTCATCCCTCAGTACTCCACATCTACCAGGCACATGCAGTGCGATGATGAGCATGATTACCGAGTTGTTATTAGTCCATTTCAAACAGCAGTATTGAGAAACTAAGGTACCTCCCTTGTATCATTCCCAAACATGATCCATTCTAGGGTCGTCAGTCCTAGTTAATCTCATACGATATTATGGTTTGAGAGGCATAGCGAAGGCATCACAATGGGCTCGTCACCCGTCAGCACGGATACAGATCTCATCGTATGCAGCTCAATTGCTGGCCGTCAGCTCGAATATAGGTCTCACCGTACTCGGCTCAATCGCTGGCCATCAGCTCGAATACAGGTCTCACCGTACTCGGCTCAACTCATGCTCTAGTTGCTGCGAAGGGCTCATCGCCAATCACAGACTTTAGAGTATACTCAAAGACACTACGAAGGGCTCGTCGCCCGTCAGCACGAATACAGGTCTCACCGTATTCGACTTTCGCCGTAGGTGTCGACAGCACGAATACAGTGTCCCATACCACCGTATTCAGCTCACGAGTCTAGTTGCTCAATGGTCACTACGGGGAGGCACATGGCCCCAGTGTAGGCCGACAGTACGACTACGGTGTCCCATACCACTATGCCCGGCTCCTGAGTCTTATCGGATCGAGGTACCATGGTTAACAGAATTTCACTGGTAAGTTTGGTACCCAAGGTTCAAGCAGTAGCGTCCAAACATGGTGAACATACATTAGATAGATCAGGTTACTTGACGAGCTCGGCTAGCTCGAGCGCACAACAAGTTGAACGATATGAAGCGCATAAGCACTTCGTGTGGCCAACCACTATCGCCAATCGAAGTATGACTCAGGTTCGTCGAACACATCTCACGTGGCATTTGAATCACAGCCACGAATTCAATCCCGTTACCGATTGCCTGGACTATAATCATAGCCCCAATCACATTCAATTACAGATAGTTAAAGCAGTAATGGATCAAGATTCAAATCATACAATCAAGTCTGATATTATCCACTTATGGTTGCCAGGGCTGTTGCACGCACTCGTTGCTCCACTCCCCCATCACCCTTCATGGATTTATGGAATACAACTTAAACATGTAAAGTAGCCAGAGCAAAATTAAATAAACAAGTAATTCAAACATATTATCAAGCATGTTATAAAACACAATGCAAACAGGAAATTCAAACACATACGTTTCATAAACCAGTAAGTGGTTAAACTAAACAACTTACATGAAGGAAATCATGCACATCACTAAGGTAGCTGAGAATCCTATCTCAACACCTTTATGCATTACAATTTACTAACTACTACTCATACAGACATTCCAACAAACATTTTAGATTACATACATCAACATACCTGACGTATGTTGATCACATAGGTATTAGGCTAAATCCTTTCACTAGGGAGTTGTCCCATGGATAACACGCAAACACCCACGATGTATAGTCATGGCAAGCAGGAATCCAAGTTGCATATTCATTCAGTCATTTCTACAAACACTTGGGCTACACATTTTAACATATATAGTGTATATTGGCCGTGGCGTGAATTAGGGCAAATCCTTTCGTCAAAGGGGTATCGCCTATACAACGATCATATATCCATGATAATTAGTCATGGCGAGCACGAATGTGAATTCTATACTCATTCGGTCATTTTTACAAACACTTAGAATACACTATTTTAACATACATAGTGTATATTAGCAAAAACATGTATTAAGGCGAACCCTTTCGCCAAATAAGTATTTTATCCATATATAATATATTCATACAGCAAATAATCATGGCAAATACATTTCCAAAATTTATACGTATACGGTACTTTCTACAGATACGTAGAAGATGTAAAATTCCATATTCTTCATCTTTAATCGAAACGGAAAACAGACAACACTTTGTACATGTGCAATTGCATTCAGATCATGAATATATCATTATCTGACATTGAAAGCATTGAAAACCATAACCTATACACCTAAAGTTCGCACCTTTGTCGTAGAATCGTAACGGATCCGATAGGTTTGCTAAGCTTTCGTATTGGGCAGTTTGGTAACCTATAGATTGAAATAGGTTAGATATTTCATAACCTACAACTATCAAAACCCCAAAACAGATTAGGATTAGGGTTTCTTACCTAGAAACGGAGCCGGAATCGTCGGGAAAGCGATTAGAAGGAAGTGGTTAAGCTCATGTAGCGGCAGGGAAGCATGACAGGGAGATTGTAACGACCTGTAAATTTCCGTACATTGGGTCGAGTACCATCTCGACCAGAAATCACGTAGGATTAAATCCTTTAGAAATTTAACAAAGTTAACTAAGTATTAAACTCGGTTAGTCATGAAATCCGTTGGAATCGCTTTAAATACGATCTGCAAGACCCAAAACTTGCAGAATTAGTGACTCTAGGTTACCCTAAAGTCTAGAGCCAAACTCATTTCCCGTCTGCTCTCGGGACTGAAATGAAACTTCGTATGAGGTCTAGATCGCACATCGGGAGTCCGATTAACACGAAGCTAAGGAACCAGGACCGCCCCACTGGGCTTGACAATCATCTCAAAAATCAGGTGATTCTGATGTCCCACGGCCATTTATTTCGATCCGGAGCGTGGGCGTGTGAAAAACACTATTCCCATCCAAATAAAAATATCTGGAATAGTGATCTGGCATCTTTTGGTTGCGCATCAGTATTAAGCAACTTGACCGTCGGAATCAGACCAAATTACACCCTCGGATTAAGAAAAATTTCAGAAACATTTACATGTACTCAGAATTTCTGATCGTGGCCCACTGACCGTTGAACTGAAAGTGATCCGCCACGTGCGATCTGGGAATCCGATCAAGTCGAAAACATAATTCCACGTAGATCCATAGATGGTGAGCTTAAGTCTGGCGTTTGGCTCAAAGAGGGCCACCAGAACATACCTTTTGAGCTTGGAAAGTGGCGAACTGCCTACATATGCAGCCACCCTTGAACCTGAGTCTATTTTGGACATGATTTTGCCTATAAAAGGGGCTTAGAACAGCCCCTCTCACAGCCATACGAATTTGGGAGCAAACCCTTAGAGAGAGAGAGAGAAAAGAGAGAGAAAGGCTTGGAGATCGAAGCCGATCTTCCTCCTGCTGCTTCCACTCATCCCACGGCCTACACCGCCTTATTCCAGGGGTTTTCCCGGCGGTGACCATCCCATTTGAAGGTAAGAAACCCTAACCCTAGGTCTGATTTGAGGTTGGTTAGTGGTAGGTTATGAAAAAGCTAATCGGATACGCTCTTTAGGCTAGGAAACTCCCGTATACGGAAGCTCCAACACTCTTGCTGATTCGTTGGAATTCCAAGGGCTGTGGTGAGGACTTTAAGTGTATAAGTTACGGTTTTCAACGCTTTCAATGTCAGATAATGATAGATTCATGATCTGCATGCAAATGCACATGTACAAAGTGCTTTCCGTTTCCTGTTTCGATTAGCGATAAAGAATATGGAATTTCACATACTCTAGATATACGTAGAAATACCGTATACGTATTTTTGTTGGGAAAATGTTTAACATGTTTATTTAATTTTTGATTATATCATGTGTGGATAAAATGCTAGTTTGGCGAAAGGGATCGCAAAAATACATGTTCATGTGTAAATGTCATGTATGTTGAAATTGCGTATTCTAGAAATTCCGCATACGTGCGGATTTTGGAAATGTAATTGTAATGATTATTTGCTGTATGATTACGATATACATGGGAAAAATACTCTCGTGGCGAAGGGACAGCCCTAACACGAACTTGGCTAACATACGTCATGTATGTTGGAATAGTGTATTCTAAGTGTTTGTGCAAATGCTTGTATGTGTACATGTGTATGTACTAGTGCCTTAGATAGGTGCTGATATGGGATTTCCGACTCCCTTAGAGACATGTAGGATCTCCTCCATGCGGTGGTTCACCGCAACCTCTCACTTGTAATGCGCACACAATTGTATCCCTATGGGGATAGTGTTTTATCACATGCCTTACAACATGCTTTACAACATGCATTGCAACATGCTTTACTTCATGTTTTACTTCACGCTTTATAACATGCCTACTAACATGCTTGTATTGCTTGTTTATCATGCTTTAATTCACATGCTATCAATGAAAACTGTTTGAGTTTGGGACTATGTATATAGTCCAAACATTCGGTACCAGACTTGCGATTGTGGCTGAGATTCATGTCGCCACAAAGGACGTGTCTGGCGAACCCGAGTCGTACTTCGGTTGGCGATAGCGGTTGGCCACACGGAGTGCTTTTGCGCTCCATATCGCTCAACGTGTGGTGCGCTCGAGCTAGTCAGGCTCGTCAAGTAAACCGAAATGTACTTATGTGTTCACCCTGTTTGGTCGCTACTGCTTGAACCTAGGGTACCAAACTTACCAGTGGCGATCCCTGTTTAACCATGGTACCTAGATCCACTAAGTCGCATGAGCCGGGCATGGTGGTATGGGACACCGTGGTCGAGCTGTCGGCCTACGCTGGGGCCATGTGCCTCCCCGTAGTGACCATTGCGCAACCAACTCGTGAGCCGAATATGGTGGTATGGGACACTGTATTCGATCTGTCGATACTTCAGTGAGAGCCGAGTACGGTGAGATCTGTGCTCGTACTAACGGGCGACGAGTCCTCCGTGGTATCATCGAGTACACTCCAAGGGTCTGTGATTGGCGATGAGTCTTTCACAGCAACTAGAGTGTGAGTTGAGCCGAGTACGGTGAGACCTGTACTTGAGCTGACGGCTAGTGATTGAGCCGAGTACGGTGAGACCTGTACTCGAGCTGACGGCCAACAATTGAGCCGCATACGGTGAGATCTGTATCCGCGCTGACGGGTGACGAGCCCTTTGCGATGCCTTCACTACGCTTCTCAAACCATAATATCGTATGAGATTATCTAGGATTGACGACCCTAGAATGGATCATGTTGGGAATGATACAAGGGAGGTACCTTAGTTTCCCAATACTGCTGGTTGAAATGGACTAATAAAAACTTGGTAATCATGAGCATCATCGCACCGCATGTGCTTTGTAGATGTGGCGCACTGAGGGAGTAAGCATTCGCGAACGTAAGATGATGTCACTTGAGGGTGGTTTGGCAAGGGCATACAGCATCATATCATATCATTTTTGCACTTAACAAGAGTAGTTAGAAATGCTTGATTTGTACTGTTTTATCATTACTGCTTGATTGATTCGATAACATGTTAACTTATGCTTTATTGTTCCACTGAGTTAGCTACTCACTCCCACGTTACGGGATGGTGTTTACAACACCCACCAGACTCTGTCGCAGGTGTAGATGGCGCCTTAGTTCAGGAGCCGGAGCCCGACTTTGATGAGGACCAGGAGGAGTTCTGCTTCATGCAGTACTCTGACGGTTTCGCTTAGGCCGGCTGCATCGCGGGATTCTCAGGGCCTCTTTTGAGGATTGTATTTTGGGTTTTGACTTAAAAACAATACATGTATATTGGTGCTCAGCTAGTACTCATACTCTGGAGTTCAGAAAATTTTGTTACTTTACATACTTGAATATAAAATTTCAGTCTTCCGCTTGCTTTTATATACAATTGAACTGGAGTATGAATTACTGTTTTGGTTTAATCTCGTTCATGTTTATTGCGCTAACTCAGGCAACATTTAACTGGCATTGTGTATGTTGCATAAGTGATGCGTTGGAACTCGGGAGTTGAGTTCATACTCGACCCCCGAATTTCAGGGCGTTACAAGTTGGTATCAGAGCATGATTTTGATTAAAACCGGACCTGAGTTATGTCCCCACTACGTACGCTGACGCATTATATTTAGGAGGGTGCGTAAAATTTTAGAAACAGTCCTAGGGTCTCCCGATTTCACCGTTCGGTGAAATTCATTAAAAACGGGCGCGTTGATCGAGTTCGTACTCGATCTTGACCGCACACATGAACTCCAAATCACCCCGTGACCATCTATTGACGTGTCAAGATCACAATCCACCAAAAATTAGACGTTAAAAATCAGGAAAAATCATATTGGTTCAGAAGTTCCCGGAAACTGACCGTTCTGGAGCCGAACGGAGTCGTGGGCCCCCCACGTTAATATATTAAGTGTTCAGACCAAACCAGGGTGCATTTGGCACCCTGGGTACGTGCCAAGTTGGACCAGACCGCGGCGGCGCGACTCCGGCCAAGTCCGGCTGCGGCGGCGCCGCGGCCCGGGCGGTGGACCGCGTCCGGCCGGCTTTCCGGCGTACTTCCGAGCATGGGGTGGGTCGGCCTGACCCCCCCTACACAGTGGCACGTGCGATTTGGGCTGTTGTTTGGGTTTTAAGGGGCTGGAGCACCCCTTTCCATCATTTCACCCCCTTTCAAGCTCCAACAACCCCATTTTCCATTTTCCCTAAAAACCCATCCCTCCAAACCTCCAAATCCTCCATTTTCTTTCATAACACACACACCCCAACCGTCCACAACAGCCCTAGCTTCCTCAAGTTGGAGCTCTCATACCCCTCCTTGGAGCTCAAAATCGGGTAAGCTACTAACCCATTCCACTTCCTTCTTATTTCTTATTCATTTCCTACCTCTTGTGCTCCTTCCACACCCATTGGATTGTTGTTTGTGGTGGAGTAAAGATATCAGCCCCTTGTTCCCCCATTTTGGCAATTTTTCATGGCCCTCCTTGGTGTGATGGCCACCATTTTCTCTTTTTCCTCCATCCTATCTCTCATGGGAAAGAGGAAAACTGCGGCCGATGATGCCGGCCCAAGTAGGCCAGCCCATTCCCGAAGAAGATCCGACATCGGGGCCGGCCCAAGCACCGTGCGGGAGTTTAGGTCAGAGCGGGACCTGGATCCTGACCATCCTGTCAGAAATGCTTACCCGATAGGCATGGAATATGGGCGCTTCGCGGGCTGCAAAGTTGTGTTTGAAGCTCATGTGGATGAAAGGATGTTCGGACTACACCCATTGATGGACCGCCTAGTGGACATCTGTTGGAATTCTATGTTTGATGGCGAGTCGCCTGCATGTGAGAACACGGTTGCGCTTTCTATGCTCACATCGTGGACGCATCTGTTGAGCCTCTTCAGTTTACTGTTTCTGTGAGGGGCATTAGACGGACGATTACAGTGGATGAAGTGGCTCGGATCACGAAGCTACCACGCGGTCAGATACACCCCAGTGATAACTTCTCCAGAAGTGCACGGGAAAGGGATCACCGCACCCGATATCTCTGTGGTCGCCGGGTTACTTGGAAGAGGGGAAACTGCATTGCGGCGATAAAGATGGCCGAGGACTTCCGTCTACTCCATCACATTTTCACCTACAATGTGTACCCACGGTTGGGTAACCGCACGGAATGTACTCGGTTGATGGTGGATTTTTTGTATAAGATGGGACGTGGGGACGACATATGCCTGCACACCTTCATCCTATCTCAGATAGTACATGTTGTTCGTTCTGCTAGGAACGATCTTTCGCTCCCATTTGGCCGTCTGATCTGCAGGATGGCTCGTGATGTAGGCTACAGATTGAATATGGAGGATCTTGCGCCTGTCCGAGTCATAAGTGAAGCGACACTCAAGAATATGAAGATCGGCCCATTTCCTCCCTATCAGAGTTACGAACTCTGCAGACGAGCTGGCTAGACTGTACATCAGAGAGATCGTCCGTCTGCATGGAGTTCCCTTAGAGATCGTGTCGGACAGAGACACGTGATTCACATCCATCTTCTGGACTCGTATCCAGGAGGCGATGGGTGTGAAGTTGAAGTTCAGTACAACGTTTCATCCTCAGACTGATGGGCAGACAGAGCGGGTAATTAGATTCTGGAGGATATGTTGCGAGCATGTGTGTTGGACTTCAAGGACAGCTGGATGACTGTCTTCCGTACGCAGAGTTCGCCTACAACAACAGCTTCCAGGCGACTATTGGCATGGCGCCATATGAGGCTTTATATGGTCGACCTTGTAGGGCACCGCACTGTTGGGCAGAGGTTGGCGAGCGTAGCCTGATTGGCCCGGAGTTGGTCCAGACAACTACAGAGAAGATTGATATCATCAGGCGTCGATTACTCACAGCGCAGAGCAGACAGAAGAGTTACGCCGATAAAAGGCGGCGACCGCTGGAGTTCGAGGTCGGGGATCATGTGTTCCTTCGAGTTTCCCCTATGAAGGGAGTCCTTCGGTTCGGAAAGAAGGGAAAGCTCACACCGAGGTTTATCGGTCCATTTCAGATACTGGATCGAGTGGGCGATGTGGCGTATCGTCTCGCCTTGCCTACACCGCTTGCTTCTGTACACAACGTATTTCATGTCTCTATGCTGAAGAAGTACATTCCTGATCCTACGCATATCATCAGATGGGAGCAGGTACAGTTGAGCGAGGATGCTACGTACGAGCTACGCCCGACGCGTATCCTTGATAGGAAGGAGCAGGTACTACGTAGCAAGGTCATCCCACTTGTGAAGGTGCTTTGGACACATCATTCTGAAGAGGAAGCTACCTGGGAGACTGAGGCTGAGGTCAGAAAGAACTATCCTCAGATTCTCGAGGACTACGAAAAGGTATAAATTTTGAGGACGAAATTTTTTGTTTAAGGGGGGTAGATTGTAACGACCTGTAAATTTCCGTACATTGGGTCGAGTACCATCTCGAACAGAAATCACGTAGGATTAAATCCTTTAGAAATTTAACAAAGTTAACTAAGTACTAAACTCGGTTAGTCATGAAATCCGTTGGGATCGCTTTAAATACGATCTGCAAGACCCAAAACTTGCAGAATTAGTGACTCTAGGTTACCCTAAAGTCTAGAGCCAAACTCATTACCCGTCTGCTCTCGGGACTGAAACGAAACTTCGTATGAGGTCTAGATCGCACATCGGGAGTCCGATTAACACGAAGCTAAGGAACCAGGACCGCCCCACTGGGCTTGACAATCATCTCAAAAATCAGGTGATTCCGATGTCCCACGGCCATTTATTTCGATCCGGAGCGTGGGCGTGTGAAAAACACTATTCTCATCCAAATAAAAATATCTGGAATAGTGATCTGGCATCTTTTGGTTGCGCGTCAGTATTAAGCAACCTGACCGTCGGAATCAGACCAAATTACACCCTCTGATTAAGAAAAATTTCAGAAACATTTACATGTACTCAGAATTTCTGATCGTGGCCCACTGACCGTTGAACTGAAAGTGGTCCGCCACGTGCGATCTAGGAATCCGATCGAGTCGAAAATGTAATCACACGTAGATCCATAGATGGTGAGCTTAAGTCTGGCGTTTGGCTCAAAGAGGGCCACTAGAACATACCTTTTGAGCTTGGAAAGTGGCGAACTGCCTACATATGCAGCCACCCTTGAACCTGAGTCTATTTTGGACATGATTTTGGCTATAAAAGGGGCTTAGAACAGCCCCTCTCACAGCCATACGAATTTGGGAGCAAACCCTTAGAGAGAGAGAGAGAGAAAAGAGAGAGAAAGGCTTGGAGATCGAAGTCGATCTTCCTCCTGCTGCTTCCACTCATCCCACGGCCTACACCGCCTTATTCCAGGGGTTTTCCCAGCGGTGACCATCCCATTTGAAGGTAAGAAACCCTAACCCTAGGTCTGATTTGAGGTTGGTTAGTGGTAGGTTATGAAAAAGCTAATCGGATACGCTCTTTAGGCTAGGAAACTCCCGTATACGGAAGCTCCAACACTCTTGCTGATTCGTTGGAATTCCAAGGGCTGAGGTGAGGACTTTAAGTGTATAAGTTACGGTTTTCAACGCTTTCAATGTCAGATAATGATAGATTCATGATCTGCATGCAAATGCACATGTACAAAGTGCTTTCCGTTTCCTGGTTCGATTAGCGATAAAGAATATGGAATTTCACATGCTCTAGATATACGTAGAAGTACCGTATACGTATTTTTGTTGGGAAAATGTTTGACATGTTTATTTAATGTTTGATTATATCATGTGTGGATAAAATGCTAGTTTGGCGAAAGGGATCGCAAAAATACATGTTCATGTGTAAATGTCATGTATGTTGAAATTGCGTATTCTAGAAATTCCGCATACGTGCGGATTTTGGAAATGTAATTGTAATGATTATTTGCTGTATGATTACGATATACAAGGGAAAAATACTCTCGTGGCGAAGGGACAGCCCTAACACAAACTTGGCTAACATACGTCATGTATGTTGGAATAGTGTATTCTAAGTGTTTGTGCAAATGCTTGTATGTGTACATGTGTATGTACTAGTGCCTTAGATAGGCGCTGATATGGGATTTCCGACTCCCTTAGAGACATGTAGGATCCCCTCCATGCGGTGGTTCACCGCAACCTCTCACTTGTAATGCGCACACAATTGTATCCCTATGGGGATAGTGTTTTATCACATGCCTTACAACATGCTTTACAACATGCATTGCAACATGCTTTACTTCATGTTTTACTTCACGCTTTATAACATGCCTACTAACATGCTTGTATTGCTTGTTTATCATGCTCTAATTCACATGCTATCAATGAAAACTGTTTGAGTTTGGGACTATGTATATAGTCCAAACATTCGGTACCAGACTTGCGATTGTGGCTGAGATTCATGTCGCCACAAAGGACGTGTCCGGCAAACCCGAGTCGTACTTCGGTTGGCGATAGCGGTTGGCCACACGGAGTGCTTTTGCGCTCCATATCGCTCAACTTGTGGTGCGCTCGAGCTAGTCAGGCTCGTCAAGTAAACCGAAATGTACTTATGTGTTCACCCTGTTTGGTCGCTACTGCTTGAACCTAGGGTACCAAACTTACCAGTGGCGATCCCCGTTTAACCATGGTACCTAGATCCGCTAAGTCGCATGAGCCGGGCATGGTGGTATGGGACACCGTGGTCGAGCTGTCGGCCTACGCTGGGGCCATGTGCCTCCCCGTAGTGACCATTGCGCAACCAACTCGTGAGCCGAATATGGTAGTATGGGACACTGTATTCGAGCTGTCGATACTTCAGCAAGAGCCGAGTACGGTGAGATCTGTGCTCGTGCTAACGGGCGACGAGTCCTCCATGGTATCATCGAGTACACTCCAAGGGTCTGTGATTGGCGATGAGTCTTTCACAGCAACTAGAGTGTGAGTTGAGCCGAGTACTGTGAGACCTGTACTTGAGCTGACGGCTAGTGATTGAGCCGAGTACGGTGAGACCTGTACTCGAGCTGACGGCCAACAATTGAGCCGCATACGGTGAGATCTGTATCCGCGCTGACGGGTGACGAGCCCTTTGCGATGCCTTCACTACGCTTCTCAAACCATAATATCGTATGAGATTATCTAGGATTGACGACCCTAGAATGGATCATGTTGGGAATGATACAAGGGAGGTACATTAGTTTCCCAATACTGCTGGTTGAAATGGACTAATAAAAACTTGGTAATCATGAGCATCATCGCACCGCATGTGCTTTGTAGATGTGGCGCACTGAGGGAGTAAGCATTCGCGAACGTAAGATGATGTCGCTTGAGGGTGGTTTGGCAAGGGCATACAGCATCATATCATATCATTTTTGCACTTAACAAGAGTAGTTAGAAATGCTTGATTTGTACTGTTTTATCATTACTGCTTGATTGATTCGATAACATGTTAACTTATGCTTTATTGTTCCACTGAGTTAGCTACTCACTCCCACGTTACGGGACGGTGTTTGCAACACCCACCAGACTCTGTCGCAGGTGTAGATGGCGCCTTAGTTCAGGAGCCGAAGCCCGACTTTGATGAGGACCAGGAAGAGTTCTCCTTCATGCAGTACTCTGACGGCTTCGCTTAGGCCGGCTGCATCACGGGATTCTCAGGGCCTCTTTTGAGGATTGTATTTTGGGTTTTGACTTAAAAACAATACATGTATATTGGTGCTCAGCTAGTACTCGTACTCTGGAGTTCAAAAATTTTGTTACTTTACATACTTGAATATAAAATTTCAGTCTTCTGCTTGCTTTTATATACAATTGAACTGGAGTATGAATTACTGTTTTGGTTTAATCTCGTTCATGTTTATTGCGCTAACTCAGACAACATTTAACCGGCATTGTGTATGTTGCATAAGTGATGCGTTGGAACTTGGGAGTTGAGTTCATACTCGACCCCCGAATTTCAGGGCGTTACAGAGATGCTCCCACTTCTCTCACACTTTCTCTCTCTTTTCTCTCTTCTCTCTCTAGGGTTTCTCTTAAATTCGTATGGCTGTGAGAGAGAGGGTTCTAAGGTCCTTATATAGCCTAAAAATACACTAAAATAGACTTATGGACAAGGTATACTTAAGTTATAACCAAAGTGACCCTTTTCCAGCTCAACGGAGGACTTCTGGCGGGCCTCCTTGAGCCAAAGGTCAGACTTAAGCTCACAGACCTTAGATCTAGGTTTGGCTAAGTTTTCGTTTCAGTCAGATTCCCAGATCACACGTGGCGGACCAATTTTAGTTCAACGGTCAGTGAAACTCGATCGAAAATTTCGAGTACATAGATATGTTTGGGGAAATATCCCTGATCCGATGGTGTAATTTGGCATGATTCTGACGGTCTGGTTGCTTAATACTGATCCGCAAGCGAGAGGTGCCAGATTTCATAAATTTCTATTTTATTTTGAATTAATTTCACATTTCTCACACTCCCCGCTCCGAGCTCAAGCGAATTGCGCTGAGATACTATCTGGATTTGATTTATGAGATGGTTGTCAAGCCCAGCAAGACGGTCCTAATTCCTTAACTTCGTGTTAATCGGACTTCCGACGTGCGGTCCAGATCTGATACGGAGTTTCGAGATGCTCCCGAGAGCAGCCGGGTAATGGGATTGATCCTAGATTTTAGGGTACTGTAGCGTCAATGACTCTACAAGTTTTGCGTCTTGCAGATCGTATTTAAAGTGATTGGTGATAGTTTCACAGGTACTCTAGTTTAACACTATTCTCGCCTAATTTCTAAAGGATTTAGTCCTGAGTAATTTCTGTCTGAGGTGATACCTGGGCCTTTGTAGTTTGTATATAAAGTGATCCAAGTTATACTACTTAGCTAGTTTAAGATAGCGTCTAGGGTGAAAGTACTTAGAAAAATTGAAAGAACAAGGTGGTGAAGGGTGGAATTTGTGAAGGAAATGGGTTCAAAAGCGGTTTTAGACTTTGGGATTGAGTTCTGATAAGTTAATAAGGTGTTAGGATCGACCCATTGTCTAAGGACGTCTAATCCCAGGTTGACAAAAATCCGGGATGTTACATATATAGACCTGCACGAACGCTCACTACTGCCATATATAAATGATAATGATAATGGAGAAATATGTCAGCTTGGCGATAATATCAAGATGGCTTTACTCTTAAGACTTTGTTCGGTGATAATATATTATTTTAATATCTCTTTAATCACGATTTTGTTTTTATCAACGATCGAATATTTCAGAGCTTTATATGGAGCTTTCCAATATTTCATAGTCAGTAATCATCGGCAATATCAGCAATAACCATCTCAATAATCGACAATGCCTTGTAACGTATATAAGGCGATAATTCTGTCGGTTGATTGATATAATATTCTGATCTACCCCCTTTTGATTGGATGAGATTCTCTCTAAGAATCTTTACAATAAAAACTTCGTTATCTTTCAAGAACAATAATTTTAATGTAAATGCTATATTGTAAATCTAGCACCTAAAGTTGTCAAATTTTGTTGTGCCAAATCATTTAGAATCTGTATCATGTTTTGATGAGATGAATTGATCGACTTCGTGCACTTTAAAGTTGTCCAAGTCTTCGTTGAACTTCTCTATGTATTCAAGTTGAAGAAGCGTCGTCGAAGTTCAAGATTTCAATCTTAAGTACAAGTACAAGTTCAAGGTTCAAGTTCAAGTATAATCTACCTTAAACAATCTCAAGAACTCAAGTCTTTACCCAAGCTCAAGTTCAAGATTTGAAGACAAGCTTCAAGTATTTCAAGTGTATGAGTTAGCAGAGCGAACTGTGTTTCAATTGTTCAAACTCACAAACAAGGTATGGATGACCTAGATTGACCATAGGTTAGGTTATATTCATTGCATATGCTATGTGTGTCATTTCATAAGTTTATAGGTCATTTCCTCGACTAGTCCAAGTCTTTATTCGACTAGTCCAAGCTCTGGCTCAACTAGTCCAAGAGTTGTTCGACCAGTTCAAGGTTTGTTGTGAATTTTCATAATTTTCTGTTGGACCATCGACGAGTCGTGAAGACTACTCGACCAGTTGAGTGAACAGTGCTCGACTAGTCGTATAGGCTCGACTCAAAGTGCAACAAGGTTTTTTGGTCCCACTTGACCAATCTATTGCATTGCTCGACTAGTCGAGCAGGCGACTCAACCAGTCGAGTAACCACCTTATCTTATCGTACCAGAAATTTTGAAATTTGGTTGGTCTTTCGACCAGTCGAACCGACCCTTAGACCAGTCGAGAGAATAGTATTTTCACTTATAAATAGAGGACGAATCTTGGAGTTTTTCATTCATTTCAAGCTATATCAAACCATCACTCTAAGAGATAAGTTCCTGCATTGCTTAAGCAATATTGTGTTCATTTTAAATTCTCTTAAACAACTTTTTGTACTTGACTTTGTGATCTCCATTCAACTCTATTTCATTAAAGAAGGGAAATTGTGAATTTACCCTTTTTGAGTTCAAAATCAAATCAAACTAGCCCAGGCTGAATTAACATAGAAATCATTTAGATCTAGAACCTTTCATTTGTGAGACTGGACATTGAACATCTTCGTCTACATCAAATTAGTTCTACTGGGCTTCATCAGAAGGAGAATTTCAGATAAATATCATTTAATCTTTGTGTATCTTTTGTGGTTTGTGAGGTTATGCCAGGAAAATCTCATTTTTGGTTTTTTCTGAGATAATCCAGAAAATCTCAGAGCGTGTGGTTTTTGTAATTGTGTAAGTCCATTTAAAGACACAATTGTGAAGGTTTTAAGGTGAACCTTGAAAAACCTTTTTCATAGTGAATGCTAATACCCCGTGGGTGTGGATATTAGGAGTGGAGTAGTTGTGTGGTTGTTTTTCAAACAGTTGGTGTACACACAAACGAACCACTATAATTCCTAGAGTTGTGGTGGATGATTAGATTTGTTTATGTGTGTGAATGTTGTAATTTACTTTATGCATTTGTGGTGAATGGTGTAATTTACTTTATGCACTTATGGTGAATATTGTAATAACTTAGTTTATTTCTTTTGCCTCTTTATTGGTTTGGGTTTTTAATACTTACAAACATTCTAGTAAGGTTGTCCTGCCATAAGCCTTTGGTTTTTGGTGTTAGGTTGTCCTTAGAACTCAGTTTGTATTAACCTCTCAAGACTAGTACATTTGAGGTTGCTATTTACTTATGCTATTTTATTATTTGATTGTTCTATCTATCTTTGTATTCCACATTTATTTTTTATTTGGCATAGTCCTATTCACCCCCCCTCTAGGACTTTAAGCTCGGCCTTTTCAAGTGTGTATCAAAGCCTAATAGTTCCTTTTTATTATTTGGATTCATTTCCTTACTTAACCGATCTGAGCTTATAAGATGTCAAATTTTGATAGCCTCTCGATTACTAGACCTCTACCTTTTGATGGCTCCAATTATGCCTATTGGAAAGCCAGAATGAGGATCTTTTTAAGGTCTATAGATGAGAGCATATGGTAAGCCACAGTGACTAGATGGAACCCACCCACAACTGAAGTTCTAGGCACTCTTGGAAGTAAATCTGTTAAAGTTACACCTTATTTTTCATGGACCACACTTCAGAAAAATGAAAGTAGTGCCAACGCAAAGGCTTTAAATGCAATCACTTGCGTACTATCACTAGATGAATTCAAAAGAATTATATCTTGTGATACTGCAAAGCAAGCCTGAGACATTTTAGAAATGACATACGAGGGTACGACTATAGTTAAGAAATCTAAACTTCAAATCCTCACCACTCGGTTTAAGGAAATACATATGGAAGAAAGTGAAACTTTCATGGACTTTTATACTAAGTTAAATGACATAGTCAACTCTATGTGGGGTCTTGGTGATAGGATCCCAGAAAGTAAAGTCTGTGCAAAGATATTGCACTCATTGCTTGATAGGTTCAATTCTAAGGTCACTGTCATTTAGGAACTTCATGATACGGATAATATGAGGGTTGAAGAGCTTTTTGGTTCTTTACAGACCTACAAGTTAAATTTTAAGGCTCCTAAAGGTAAGTTCATAGCCCTTAAGTCTTCTAAAAATATTTCTCAAAATAATACTAGTAATTTTGATTGTGAAAATTCTGAAGATAATATGGTACTATTAGCTAAGAAGTTTTAGAAAATTTTCAAAAGCAAAAAGAGGGTAGATTTTCAAAAACCTTCTGAAAAGAAAAGGACTAGATCTAAAAATTGAAAATCTATTAAAGATAGACAATGCTTCAACTGCCATGAATACAGGCATCTAACAAATAAATGTCCAAAGAGGGATAAACCTAAGAAGAAATGTATGTTGGCCACATGGGATGAGTCATCTTCCTCTGAAGCTTCTTCTGAGTCAGATGATTCTGAACCCGAGTCAACTAATGAGGTCAAGGCCTTAATGATTCTAGCCAGAGTCACTTCCTCAGACAGTTGTAATTCAACTTATGATGAAAATCTGAGAAGCGACCTTGAAAACAATGATGATTTACAAGATTACTATAATGCCCTATACAGGGAAAGTTGCAAGATAACTGTAAAACTAAAACTTCAAAAAGAAAAGTTTTTAAAATTAAAAGAAGATTTTGATAACTTAGTTTTAGAAAAATTGCATTTTTCTGATTGTTTTGAAAAAACTAAGTGTGATTTAGATTTCAAAATATCGCAAGTTAAAACCTTAAATTAGAAAATGAAAAACTAAAACTAGAAGTCTCTTCTCTCTTGAGTTTGAAGGATACTTGGAGGTATGCCCAACGTGATCATAAACTAGAAAGATTGCCAACCAGATCAAGGAAATGTGGTGATAGATCTGGTCTAGGCTACGATAAGAATACACCTCCTAAAAATAAGTCCACTCCACGTAAGTTTGTTAAAGGGGAGTCCTCTAACTCAAAAGGGAAAAGTCTGAATCAAAATAGTTTAAAAAATCCTAAAACTTTTCAGGCTATGAAACCTAAAAGCAACCATATCAATTATAGAAATCAGAATCATAACCCCTTAGTTGAGAAAATTATAAATTTACTCAAGGAGCTTCTAAAATCTAATTCAAATGGTAGATTGTATAACAACTATAAGTGTAGAAAAACCAACTATGCTCCAAAACCCAAAACAGTAATGAAATGGGTCCCTAAGGTTGCTTGTCTAGTTGCCCACACCACTTTCAAGGCTTCGAGTCAATCAAAGTGGTACCTAGACAGTGGTTGTTCCAGACACATGACATGTGACAATGATTTATTCACCAATCTTAAAGATATGACTGATGGATCAGTCACATTCGATGATGGTAGCAACTATAGGATTATTGGCCAAGGTACGGTTCAATTCTTTAATCTTCCTCCATTTGAGAATGTTTTGTTTGTAGAGGGCCTTAAGCATAATCTTTTAAGCATTTCTCAAATTTGTGATAATAAACATAGCGTCAAATTTACCAACCATGGGTGTGAGATTTCTAATAAGAATGGTTCTATGATATTAACTGGTCGCTGAACATCTGAGAACTGCTATATAGTTAATGATTCAAGCTCGTCTAAGTTATCGTATTACATGGTCCAAACCAATGAGACCAATCTATGGCATAAACGCTTAGGACATGTACACTACCATAATCTTTATAGACTGTAAAAGTGCACCTGCTAGTGCCCTAGTTTGTCAAGTTACATGAATGGTGGGTCAGACTGCCTATAGAGCTCGATAGGAAGATCAATTCAAGCGTCTGCCTCAACCGGATGTGTGGAAGCTCACTATAGGTAAATCATAGCCTCACATCCCATGTCCCAAAACACCAAGTAAAGAAAAACCCTTAAAACAAGTTAAAAATCATAGGGTTTTGAGGAGAGAAAACTTTTTCAAAATAGGAAAATCTCTAAGTTTTTCTCGCCTTGTCGATTTTGAAACACCCTCGATATGATCGACCTGCTCTATTGATGTCCTCGATACCTTAACGATATTATCGATAAGAGGACCAAAAGTGTCCAACAACTAAATATTCATCTGGACGGATTTATCGATGTATCGATACACATATCGATATCAACGCCATAAGTACTAAATATGTCCAGCAACTTCAAAACATATCAGGACGAATTATCGATGTATCGATACACCTATCGATATCATCAATATTCAAATCTTGAGTCCATCGAGAGTGGCTCGATAAGATCGACAAACAGTTTTCCGGCGCCCCTGTTTTTTAATGAAAATCTCAAAATCCTTCGATATATCGATGCTCCTCCGATATGATCTGGATTCAAATATTTGTAACATAGGAAGACCATCAATGATATCGATCGAGGGCGCGCATATCTTACAGCAGATATTTCAGGTTGCTCTTAACAATGATCGGGTGCCCTTCGATAGAATCGATATTCAAATATTGATGATATCGACACCAGATCGATTGCATCGAACAAAGCCATAAATTATCCAGCAAGCTCAAGATAAATCAGCTGGATTTATCGATGCATCGACTTTGATCTCGATATCATCGACATTCAAATTCCGATGATCTTGATGGTTCCCCGATCAATCTTGAAATCCTAAAATATTTCAAAGTCAAGTCTCTCTTATTTTTCAAGTGTCGATGGATCGAACTGTCATCGATGGAATCGGAGTTCGAAATCCGATGACATCGACAATAACTTTGATTCATCGACCAATTGGCAAGAAGTTTCAAAAGCGTATGACATCGAGTCCGAGTCATCGAGCAGACCATCGATGCTATCGAGAGTATACGCTCGATGATATCGAACCTGCTCGTTGATATTGAACTCTGTCATAAATGTGATCGTTTTATATCCGTTGGAACTTTGTCTATTTATAGAGGACTTGTCCTTTGATGCTGTGGAGAAAGAAGAGAGCTTTTGTGTGTTTCAACTTATATCTTATATCTAAAGCCCTTTCTCTCAAGGGAGTTCATCCTCCAATCCACCCTCATCATTGATATTCAATAGAGTGGATTGGGGAATGAACTTCCGCATTCAAGGATCCTCCAGCTACTACCTTAATGGCAAATCATTATGCTGGGATGCCTTGAATGCATAAGATTGGAGCTACTCTATCTTCCTAATAGGAAACTCTTTAGAGAGTGTAAATTCCATCTTCACCTTGACCCAACCCCAAGCCTAGTCTTGGTATATCTTTTGTTTTGTGGATCAAGGGAGCAGAAGACTCTTCGTCAACAAGTAGGAGGAGATCTTCGGCGTTGTGCTTAATGGGACTCATCAACTTATCTGTAAGTATCTAGAGTCCAAGAGGACACTTGCGATCATTTCTTTGTAGGATTGAGTTTTAAGTGGTTCTCGCCCTTTGAAGCCCTCGTAGGAGGCCTCCAGCGGGAGTGTATGTAGTGGGTGCGTTGTGTAGACCCTTGCTCTGTGGAGAGCATAAATATCCGGGTGCATTGTGTGGACCCTTGCTCTATGGAGAGCATAAACATCTGGTTAGGAGTGAACCAGTAAAACTCTGGGTTTGAGGTGAACCGTGTAAAACCTTGGGTTTTAGGTGAACCTGGTAAAACCTTAGGGTTTGAGGTCAACCGTGTAGAAACCACCGTGTAAAGGTTGAAGGTGAACCTAATTTAAAACCTTATGTTTGAGGTGAACCCTGGGAAACCTCCTTAGTGAAATTCGGTACACTCAAGGGTTGAGTGCGGTAGCCAGGAGTGGAGTAGACAAGTAGTCGAACCACTATAAAAATGATTGTGTCTGTGATTAATTCTTATGCTTGATCATTTGTGTGATTATGTTAACTGAATTCATATCTGCTCACACTTTACACACAGTCACATCCATCATAAATTATAACTGCTTCATGATTATTATTTGAAGTTCTGTGATTGGATCCTCTACTAGGCTTGGAAGGCAGTTGAGTTACATTTGAGTAATTCTAAAAATTGCATACTTGTTAGGATTAGAGTGATAGGATTTTTAATAACTCGTAAATCTTTAAAAAGTCCTATTCACCCCCCTCTAGGACATATTGACATATTCCAACTTCAACTCAAGCGGTCTTCACCGCTACTTCAATTGGTATCAGAGCGGGTCTCTCTTTAAGGGATTCACCGCCTAGAGAGTGATCTTAACTGAAGTTGGGAATATGGCCAAAGGAGATTGCTCATCAGTCACCAGGCCTCTAGTATTTGACGGCTCAAATTATCCATATTGGAAGGCTCGGATGCACTACTTTCTGATATCTTTGGATCATGATGTTTGGGATATAGTTAAAAATGGATATGTGCCACCAACAGATCAAGTTGTACTAAATAGTGGCTCAACTATCATAAAACCCAAATCCAAAGAGATGTGGACGGCGGTTGATAAAGATAAACAGACTTCCGTAGCTAAAGCCATGAACGCCATCTACTGTGCCGTATCCCGGGATATTTTTAATCAAATCAGTATGTGTGGGACATCCAAAGAAGCATGGGATCTATTGGAAACAACCCATGAAGGCACAAGTACTGTGAAGAGGTCCAAACTTCAACTATTGGCCTCACAATTCGAAAGTATAGAATGGAGGAGCATGAGACATTTATGGAGTTTTTCACCAAATTGAACATCATTTGGAACTCTGTGGGTGGATTGGGAGAAAAAGTTCCGGTATGAAAAATTTGTAGGAAAATTCTAAGATCCCTACCGGAACGATTTAATCCCAAGGTCACAACAATTGAGGAGTGTAGGAATATTGATGAGATGAAAGTAGAAGAACTGGTAGGTTCCCTACAAACTTTTGAACTACACTTCACTCAAACCCCTAAATCTAAAACAACTGTCTTGAAAACTTCAAAGAAAAAAATACATGAGGACGGTGGGAGTGAAAAGGAAGATGAAGATGAGGAAGTGGCTTTGCTGACACAAAGATTTAGAAGATTCTTTCAAAAGAATCGCGGCCGTCCCTCTAGAGGTAGAAAGGTGGATAACAAACTCTCTGCAGGCAAATTTGGTAAAAAGACCAACGAACCACAATGCTACGCCTGTCGAGAGTATGGACACCTATCTACCGAATGCCCAAACAGAAAAACCAAAGGCAAGGCAATGGCCACCACATGGGATGATACAGAAGAGTCAAACTCAGAATTAAGTGACTCGGAGAGTGATGGTGACCAGAAATCCTTGAAAATTCTCATGGTTACCACTACTCCAACAATTCCCACTGAAACTGAATCTTTGTCGGATTTGCCAACCACTGAATCGGTTCCATCTGACAATGAGGAAATAGAAGAAGGAGAAGAAATAGAAAAGGATAAACTGCAAGATGCTTATAACTAACTCTATATTCATAGCATCGACATTCTTAAGAAACTCGGAATAGTAGAAAACAAAAGTAAGCTGCTGCAGAAAGATTTAGATAAAATACTGGAAATAAATATACAAGTTATGAATGATCTGTAGCAATACCATTCAGACAATGAAGAATTAGAAAAAGTGAATACCATTCTAAAGTCTGAATCAGATAAACTGAACAAACAGGTTGAACTGCTTGAAGATGAGAATAGGCTTCTTCGAAATAAAAATGATATGCTCCTGTTTGATCTAGAAGAATCCAAGAAGATGGCCAAGATAATCTACAAGTTTTCCCAAAGTGGTGAGAAACTCGAAAAACTGTTAGGTATGGGAAGACCCGGAAAAGATAAAAGTGGCCTAGGATATGAAAAATTCAAGTCAACAACTGGAAATGCAGCATCGAGAACAGAAAAATCCGCTGCTTCTGGTAGCAAGAATAAAACATCTCCAGTATATCATTTTTGTGGTGATTCAGGTCATTATAAGTTTGAATACACAATACCTAGGAGGACTCAATCTAGCTCTGGTCAAAATCATGTGAACAATTTATTAACCAGAGAAATACAGAAAGTCAGAAGTCTTCTTAGGAATATGGATAGAAATGCCTGTGCATCACCACCCAAATTGGTTAACAAAAGTAAATGGGTAAGAAAGAATTAGTTCAGATCATGTTTCAAGATCTGAACATGTGCTAAAATGAGATTTTTGTTTGAGCTTGCAATGATAAATCTGAGGTCCCTTACCTCAATCTTTTGTATATAAACATTTTATATGTTTATAATTTTGCAGTGTACAGTGATTGTACATAATTTTTACAAGTATACTATTGTTTCATAGAAATATTAAGAGCATACTTGAAGGATCGTCTGAAAATATAGAATCATTCATCGGCGATTGGACTATCGATAGGACATTTTCGATTAAATCGATAGAGAGTCGATACTATCGACGACTCCTTAGAATATGAAAAGTCACATAATCGTGGATAACATCGGAGACATACTCGATAGAATCGATCGGCAACTTCTCGTTAACATCGAAACAATGATCGATATGATCGACAGATGGCACCCGATAAAAGTCTGCGGAGCAAAAAAGGGGTTATTTTTTTTGGTCTGTCGGTCATCTTCTCTGCTCAATCCACTTGGCCAATTTACTAGAAGCCACAACGGACTAACCGAAATCCCTCCACAAATTGGGTAATACCTTTCTATACTACAAATGGTCAATTCCTCTTTCAGGTATTTTCGATTTTGTTAAGTTTTTATCGTGTTTCTCAAGTCTTTCAAACCCTCTTTTTGTCTATATGGGAAAGGACAAAGGGATAGCGTCCGGACATGGGGAATCCTCAATAGCTACCAGACAAAAAGTTCTTACCTCCAGAGAAAGGGCGAGAGCACCAGTTCATGGGACCCCCACTCGGCAAAGATCTAGACAAACCTCACGTGGTGAGTCCCAGTCTGACCCACCGGTACCTTCTTTAGCTCCTCCTCCGGCTAGGCCGCCCACACATCTAGCGAAATACACCAGTAGAAAGTTGATCCATGAGAGAAAAATTGACAGGGTCTGTTTAGCACCATACAATCTAGAACCCTTGTTCGCTACAGTCGGTTGGCTGCCTATCCTAGATTTCGGAGGGCCTTGTCAACTCAAACAAACACGCAACTTCCTTGCAGCATGTCACTCTCCGGTATCTGATCCTCCTTCATTCATGGTTTCTCTGGATGGTGATGATGCGTTCATCACTCCTGCCACACTGGCTGACATTCTCAATCTGCAAATGGCACCAGAAGGCCTTCTCGACTTGAATCTCGATCTTCCAGATGTCCGGTCCATTGTAACCAAGTACCTGTGCAATAATAGAGATATTCCCTGGCACCAGGGGAATGCCTTAAAATCTAGGTACATGGAACCCCGCTTTTGGGTTATGCATGGGATCTTCACGACAAATCTGTATCCAAGGAGTACAAATCGATCCGATCTCACAAGTCTTATGGTCATGATTGTATACTCTGTTGCAAATGGGACAAAGGTTTGCCTTCCATCACTGATTGTCAACCAGTTGGTAAATGCAATACATACATCCAGAGATCTGCATTTGCCATATCCATGGATCATAAGCAGGATATGTCAAAGGATTTGTTTTCCATCTACCACTGATCCTGTACTTCCAGTTCAAATCTTTAATATAAAGAACATTCAAAAATTGGACCTGGAGTACCACGAGTACAAAGAAGAAGGCATTCAAGGAGGTGAAGATGCAGGTGTTGGTGATCCTCGTGGGGAGGAAACTGAGAGGACAGGAGATGAACCCTCTAGACCCGATCCAACCCCATCTACGTCAATACCCGGACATGCAAAAAGATACAAGCTGGACAGGATCGGGGCAATTCAGCGGGATGTTCAATCAGTACAAGAGCGACTCACGGTCTTGGAGAGGGTCGTCAATAAAGTACAGCAGTCTGTGCAACAATTGGTAGATTTAATGACCTGTCGATGGGATGACACAGCACAATCTCACTCTGCTCCATAGCACTGATCTCTGAATACTGTCTCACGTACATCTCATTCTTAACTCAGTGCATGAACATTAATATCTTTTTGAATGTTCTGCGCCTTCTCGGGTGTACGTGACAGTTCTTTAACCTGATAGGATGTTTTCTTTTGTGGTTGTATATGCCCATGAATGGGCCAATTACTGTCTTTTTGGGTGCCCTCAATTGGGCTTGGTGATTTTTGGATTGGGTAACTGTTAAGCTACTGCTGTCTATGGCAGTATACTTTTTGGAAATATGGATAAAACTGCCAATCTTAGGCAGTTCATTTTGGCTATGACTGAGTATAACTCATATATTTTCAACCATTTTTAAGACTCTCTGGTTTGTCTAAGTATGCTTATAATGTATGTAATGCTTACTTGATCTACTACCATCACTGCCTTACTTTCATATTGCATCCATACTGACTGTCAATGATGCATGGTTTAAAATGATTTCATCTTTATACATCTATATCTGTTGACTCTCCCATATGCTTTAACACTTCAGTCAATATCACTTACTATACCTTTGTCAATGACTAACAAAAAGGGGGAGAACAGTTCAAACACCTCGAGCGAAACATTATATATCAAATGGTGTTGCAGGTGTTAGGGGGAGCAGCTGCACCAAGAAAGGGGGAGTCTTCAAGTAAGGGGGAGCAGATACTACTGGTTGTGTACATGGGGTAGAAAAATTGTAAAATTGTGTAAAAACATGTACACACAATTTAGGGTGTGTTTGTCTAGAAGTATTTTAGGGTGTTTTGGGTATTTTGTCACGTAATTGACAAAGGGGGAGATTGAAAATGCACTTGCTAGTGCCCTGGTTTGTCAAGTTATGTGAATGGTGGGTCAGACTGTCTACAGAGCTCGATAGGAAGATCAATTCAAGCGTCTACCTTAACCGGATGTGTGAAGCTCGCCATAGGTAAATCATAGCCTCACATCCCATGTCCCAAAACACCAGGTAAAGAAAAATCCTTAAAACAAGTTAGAAATCATAGGGTTTTGAGGAGAGAAAACTTTTCAAAATAGAAAAATCTCTAAGTTTTTCTCGCCCTGTCGATTTTATCGAAACACCTTCGATATGATCGACCTGCTCTATCGATGTCCTTAATACCTTAACGATATTATCGATAAGAGGACCAAAAGTGTCCAGCAACTAAATATTCATCTAGACGGAGTTATCGACGTATCGATACACATATCGATATCATCGATATAAGCACTAAATATGCCCAGCAACTTCAAAACATATCTGGATGAATTATCGATGTATTGATACACCTATCGATATCATCGATATTCAAATCTCGAGTCCATCGAGAGTGGCTCGATAAGATGGACAGACAGTTTTCCGACGCCCCTGTTTTTTAATGAAAATCTCAAAATCCTTCGATATATCAATGCTCTTCCGATATGATCTGAATTCAAATATCGATAACATAGGAAGACCATCAATGATATCGATCGAGGGCACGTATATCTTACAGCAGATATTTCAGGTTGTTCTTAACAATGATCGGGGGCCCTTCGATAGAATTGATATTCAAATATCGATGATATCGACACCAGATAGATTGCATCGAACAAAGCAATAAATTATCCAGCAAACTCAAGATAAATCAGCTGGATTTATCGATGTCTCGACTCTGATCTCGATATCATCGACATTCAAATTCCGATGATCTCGATAGTTCCCCGATCAATCTTGAAATCCTGAAATATTTCAAAGTCAGGTCTCTCTCATTTTTCAAGTGTCGATGGATCGAACCTGTCATCGATGGAATCAGAGTTCGAAATTCGATGACATCGACAATACCTTCGATTCATCAACCAATTGGCAAGAAGTTTCAAAAGCGTATGACATCGAGTCCGGGTCATCGAGCAGACCATCGATGCTATCGAGAGTATATGCTCGATGATATCGAACTCTGTCATAAATGTGACCGTTTTATATCCGTTGGAACTTTTTACTTATTTATAGAGGACTTGTCCTTTGATGCTATGAGAGAAAGAAGAGAGAGCTTTTATGTGTTTCAACTTATATCTTATATCTAAAGCCCTTTCTCTCAAGAGAGTTCATCCTCCAATCCACCCTCATCATTGATATTCAATAGAGTGGATTGGGGAATGAACTTCCGCATTCAAGGATCCTCCAGCTACTACCTTAATTGAAAATCATTATGCTGGGATGCCTTGAATGCATAAGATTGGAGCTACTCTATCTTCCTAATAGGAAAATCTTTAGAGAGTAGGATTCCATCTTCACCTTGACCCAACCCTAAGCCTAGTCTTGGTATATCTTTTATGTTGCGGATCAAGGGAGCAGAAGACTCTTCGTCAACAAGGAGGAGGAGATCTTCGCCATTATGCTTAATGGGACTCATCAACTTATTTGTAAGTATCTAGAGTCCAAGAGGACACTTGCAATCATTCCTTTGTAGGATTAGGTCTTAAGTGGTTCTCACCCTTTAAATCCCTCGTAGGAGGCCTCCAGCAGGAGTGTACGTAGTGGGTGCGTTGTGTGGACCCTTGCTCTGTGGAGAACATAAACATCCGGGCGCGTTGTGTGGACCCTTGCTCTATGGAGAGCATAAACATCTGGTTAAGAGTGAACTAGTCAAAATCTGGGTTTGAGCTGAACCATGTAAAACCTTAGGTTTTAGGTGAACCTGGTACAATCTTAGGGTTTGAGGTCAACCGTGTAGAAACCTCCGTGTAAAGGTTGAAGGTGATTTAAAACCTTAGGTTTGAGGTGAACCCTGGGAAACCTCCTTAGTGAAATCCGGTACACTCAAGGGTTGAGTGCGGCAGCCGGGAGTGGAGTAGACAAGTAGTCGAACCACTATAAAAATGACTGTGTCTGTGATTGATTCTTATGCTTGATCATTTGTGTGATTATGTTAATGAATTCATATCTACTCACACTTCACACACAGTCACATCCATCATAGACTATAACTGCTTCATGCTTATTATTTGAATAGTTCTGTGATTGGATCCTCTACTAGGCTTGGAAGCCAGTTGAGTTACATTTGAGTAATCCTGAAAATTGCATACTTGTTAGGATTAGAGTGATAGGATTTTTAATAACTCGTAAATCTTTAAAAAGTCCCATTCACCCCCCTCTAAGACATATTGACAATTCCAACTTCAACTCAAGCGGTCTTCACCACTATTTCAGACTGAACAAAGGTTAAGTAATAAGAGGTCTACCTAAGTTCAAGAGAATGAATAAAATTTGTGGTGATTGTCAGATTGGGAAACAAACCAGGAGTGGTCACAAGAAAGTGAACTCCAGTGCCACATTCAAATCTCTTGAACTCCTTCACATGGATCTTGTTGGACCTATTAGAACGGAGAGTCGAGGTGGTAAGAAATATATTCTTGTAATAGTAGATGACCTTACCAGGTATACATGGGTAGTTTTCATGAGAGAGAAATCTAAAACTCTCGATGAACTGAAAAGGATACTCAAGTGTATCTAAACTGAGTAGGAATCACGTGTCTCTAAAATCCGTAGTGATCATGGTTCTAAATTTGACAATAGTAGTTTTGAGAAGTTCTATAGCAATCATGATATATTGCATGAATTTTCTACTCCTAAGACACCTCAACAAAATGGAGTTGTTGAAAGAAAAAAAAAACTATGCTTCAAGAAATGGCTAATGTGATGTTAAACAATATGAAACTTCCTAAAAAATTTTGGACTGAAGTAATGAACACGGCTTGTTATATTATTAATCATGTTTATACTAGAAAGTCAAATAATAAGACTGCATATGAACTATGGTTCAATAAGAAGCCTATAGTCAAATACTTTCAAGTTTTTGGCAACAAATGCTATATTCTACGTGACCGGGAAAAATCTGGAAAATTCGACACTAAAAGTGACGAGGGTATTTTCCTAGGATATGAGCTAAATAGTCGAGTTTATCGCGTTCTCAATAAGTGGACTGGTGTAATTCATGAATCCATTAATGTAGTTATAGATGATCACCTGAATACACCTGTCTCAAGTTCAGAAGATGATGAAATCTCTTTGCTTGATAAACCAGACTCTTCGTCCCGTCAAAATGACACTGAACTGTGGTCAGTTAAAGACCATCCAACTGATCAAATTCTTGGGAACCTTATCATTAGTGTGCGTACTCATACACAATTAGAAAACACTTGTAATTATGTGTGCTTCGCATCCCAGATTGAGCTGGCCAACGTCAAAGAAGCGCTTGCTAATGAAAACTGGATAGTGAAAAGGCCGAGTTAAATGTCCTAAAGGGGGGGGGGGGTGAATAGGACAATGCCAAATTTAAAAGTAAAGCGCGGAAATAAAGACTTAATAAGAAGTTGATAGCACAATAGAAAGCAACCTTTAAAATCAAGTATCGAGAGGTTAATACAAACTTGGTTCTAAGGACATCCTGACACCAAAAACCTATGGTTTATGGCAGGACAACCTTACTAGAACGTGGGTGAGTATCAAAAACTCAAAATCAAATGGAGGTGAAAGAAATAAGAACTAATTTATTACAACATTTACCACACAATGCTTGAAAAATGAAGATTACAACATTCACATCCACAAATACATCCCACGATCTTAAACCATAAAATGATAAAGAAATAAACCAAACACGCACCAAACACCAGAGAATTATAGTGGTTCGTGTGTGTACACCAACTATCTGAAAACAACCACACAACTACTCCACTCCTAATATCCACTCCTTCGGGATATTAGTGTTCACTAATCAAATAGGTTTTTCAAGGTTCACCTAAAACCTTCACAATTGTATTTTAAGTGGGCTCACACAATCACAACCCCACACTCCGAGATTTTCTGGCAGATCTCAGAAAAAACCAAATGAGATTTTCTGCTTTATCTCATAAACTAAACAAAATAGAATTACAAAAAAGGAAACACTTATCTGTATGAAGATTCTGAAGTAGCCCGGTAGAACCGACTTGATGACGACGTAGATGTTCAACGTTCAGTCCGACAAGTGTGTAGGGTTCTAGGGTTAGATGATTTTTAATTTAAATCAACTTGGGCTAGCTTGATTTGATTTCAATCTCAAGAAAGGGTAAATCAAATGTCCCTTTTCAAAATCAAATTGGAATAAAGATAAAAAATCAAATAACAATAACTACTTATAAAGAATCTAAAATATGCACAAAATAGCTTAGAATGAACACAAAATTATCTCAGAGTGATTATTTAAATAAATTATAATTGAACTGAATAAAACTTTGAAATTCGAGCGCTATTTATAGGTGAAAAAACTATTCAATAGAATGGCCTTAGGTTTGCTTTGACTGGCCTTAGGTCCAACGGATTTTTGAAAATTCTAGCGCGATAAGATTTGGCAAGTGCTCGACTGGCCTTGTGGGTCCCACAACTGGTCGAGTGGCCTGCTCGACTGGTCGTGGACTACATATGACTAGTCGAGTGGGGCCAAATATTTGTTGTAATTTGAGTCGAACCCTGCACGATCGGTCGAGCACTGTTCACTTGACTGGTCGAGCAGTTTCCAGGACTGGTCGAGGACTAACAGAAAAATTCTGAAAAATTGTAACAAATCCTGGACTGGTCTAGAAAATTATAGGACTGGTCGAGCCAGTGCTAGGGCTAGTCGAAAAAATAACCTATTAACCTATAAAATGACTGATACCAAGTACGAAAAGAACGTATCATGCCCTAAGGTCAATCTAGGTCATTTATACATTATTTGTGAGATAGAACGTGTGAACCATCAAACTATCGATCACATCGTCAACTTTAATTCTTGCGATATTCAAAGCTTGGACTCAACGTATCGAACTTAGTCTTCAATTAGGATTTGAGTTCTTGGACAGTTCCGGTTACAGAACTTGAACCGCAATATTGCGATAGGGTTCTTGAAAGATGAGTCTTCAACTAACACTTGAAACTCATACACTTTCTTCAGCTTGAAGATCTCGGCAAGTTCATCGTAGATATCAACAAGATTGATTCAAAACAATCGTTGAAGTTTCAAAGTAAATCAAAGCACAAGCTTGATACATAGAACACATAAGCATGACACGAACTCGAATTGGTTTGGCACACCAAAATTTGACTAAACTTAGGGTTTTCAATATAGCAATTTCAATCTTCCCTTTGTCAAATTTGTGACAAAACAAAAATACGAGTCATGCAATAGATATTGAATAAGAACACATGCTCAATAAAGAATCATGCACCATTTAGTCAACAATTGATCAAAAACATATGATCAATAAAGAATCATGCACCATCTGTGCACACCAAGCAACTCTCCCCCTTAATCCATTACTCCCTATAAAACAGGAGAAGCAAATTATTTTTAAAAAAAATGCAATTAAACTCCTCAACCACATCATCATATCAAATCAAGCTTTTCCCCATAATATTCTCTCCATTTTTGTCACAACATGACAAAGGAATGAAATAGATGATAAGATAGTAAATAAGATAGAAAAGAGCATGATAAAGAGATTAATATCAAATAACCATCAAGTATCATATCACAAGAGGTAAGAGGTTCAAGTAGTTATCATCTAAACTCACAGACGGTAAAGAGAGTTAAAAAAAATTAATTCAGAACCAAAGCAAATAGAACAACTAGTCAGATCCTAATGAAGGAACAGGAATAGATGGATCATTCTTATGTAAACCCCTATTGATGCACCTCATATATTTGTACATATATTTGAAATGCGATTGTTGGGTTACATGAATCTGAGCCACCTGTTCCTCAACACAACGCAGTCTCTCATCAAAATCAGAAGCCCGATAATCAGAATCAGCCTCAGAATCTAAATCTGAATCTAGCTCATTAAACAAATCATCCATGTTTACATCTTCTTGTGGTAAAGCATCACCTTCTTCAGCTTCTTCACCTCCTCCAACATCCCCATCAACTTGACCAGGTACCAGGTCCAGGTTCATCTCGTAGATATTTGAATTGTTGAAGGGTCGGAGATTAATGGAGCCTACTCCAACAGGCATAGCTACCAAAGCATGGGTAGCTAGGGCACTCATAAGATAAGCAAAATGAATATCGCTATGACCGAGATGGAGATGAAATTGAATGATAAGATGACAGATAAGAGAAGGAAGACATATATGGATACCAAACACAACAGAGTGCATAATACAGGTCATGAAAGAAGTCAACTCAGTCTTGTTACCTGAGCGAGGATACACATTTGAAATGAAAATGCGATGAAGGCCCCTGTATTTGGGTAACATAAATTTCAAAGTGAACGCAATACCTCTGTTTCACTCCGCATCCATGTTGCAAAGAACTCTTGTAATCAAACGTTTTACATTCTCAGAAGGTCTAGAGGTCAAAGTAGATATGGGAACTCCGTCGTCAACAACAGGTATATTCATGATAGAAGAAATCAAATGACGGTCTACTTCGATTGGACATTCTCTAGTTGACACAATAAGTGTCAAATTCTCTTGAGAAATGTCAGTAAAACAATCATACATAGCCTGTGCAATGGACCGGTATGCCAAACCGCCCCAAGATAATATGTTCTCCCATCCTACAGCTTGAAGGAAGGGGATGATGTTGAAGCATTCAATATGATCAACATTAACAACATGCTCAATAATGACATTCCTATGTCGGATATCCCGTACATACTAGGGGTCCTCTTCAGGTGACCGAAGATGACGACTGAAATGGGTGCAGAACTAGATGAAGAGGGACCACGAACGGTTCTCTTCCTATTTCGCCCTTCCATAGTAATAACAACTCAAGAAAAATAAGGATTGTAAAAAGGAGAAAAAGGATTCCAAAGAAATTAGATTTTTGGGTAGAAACCCTTTCAAACCACCATAAAAGTTGAAACAAGTTGTAAAATCAAGTTAAAGGGAAAATCAATGAACTCAAATCTATAAGGAAATTGAAAATGAAGCACTAACCGAAGAGGAATCGAAGATGGGCTCGACCGATTGTGGTAGGGCTTGTTGGAGAAGAAGAACAAAGTGAAGAAAAAGGTGTTTTTCTTAAATAAAAGGTAAAACTCGAGTTCACGACTGGTCGTGTACATACTCGACCGGTCGAGCCACGACTGGTTGAGTGTGTACTCGACTAGTCGTGCACCACTGAAAATATCAATTTTGCATCTATTTGAATTTTAAAATTTTAAAATAATAAATATATACATTATGATACAAAAAGACACAAATCATCAGTTCATTTTGTACATACCAAGATCAAATTTCAATTTTGCAAACCTGTTTTTATTGAGTGGTTTTGTGAATATCTCTGCAAGTTGATTCTTGGTCTGAATATATTCCAATGAAATTATCTTGTCTTCCACCAATTCATGAATATAATGATATTTAATGTCAATATGCTTGGTTCATGAATGCTTAATTGGATTTTTAGAAATATTAATTACGCTTGAATTGCCACAATATAAAACTATAGATTCTTGTGCAATTTCGTAATTGCTTAGCATTCTCTTCATCCACACAAGCTGAGTGTATGCATTACCAACAACAATATATTCAGCCTCGTTGTGGAGAGCGATACGGAACTTTGTTTCTTACTTAGCCAAGAAACCAAACAGTTCCCGACATAGAAACAACCGCCACTGGTTGAATTACGATCATCAATGTTACCAACCCAATCAGCATCCGTGTAACTAGCTAATTGCACGCTAGTATCATGTGGATACCAGATACCAAGATTAACTAAACTAGCAACATATCGCAAAATGCGTTTAACAACAATCAGGTGGGACTCTTTAGGGTCCGATTGATATCTAGCACAAATTCTTACGCTAAAAGCAATATCAGGTCGGCTCTCAGTTAAATAAAGTAAACTACCTATCATACTGTGATATAACTTTGGATCCACACTCTTACCTGTTGAATCCTTAGAGAGTTTTAGAGTAGTACTCATTGGAGTATCAAAAATTTTCCCACTCTCAAATCCGAACTTTTTAACTAAGTTCAGATCATATTTGGTTTGAGAGATAAAGAATCCATCAGGGAGTTGTTTGACTTGTAACCCTAGGAAATAGTTTAGTTCTCCAACCATGCTCATTTCAAATTTAGATTTCATAAGATCTGCAAACTCATCAGTCATGTTAGCACAGGTAGATCCATAGATAATGTCATCAATATAGATTTGTACTATTAGTATATGATCATTATGTTTCTTAATAAATAATGTTTTATCTACACTTCCCATAACAAAGTAATGACTTAATAAGAATTTAGTCAATTTCTCATACCATGCCCTAGGAGCCTGTTTCAAACCATAAAGTGCCTTTTTCAGGCGATAGACATGATTATCATGCTTAGGGTCTTCAACACCCTTTGGTTGTTCAACGTATACTTCTTCATGCAAATCACCATTTAAGAATGCACTCTTTACATCCATTTGATATATTTTAAATTTTTTAAAGCACGCAATGGATATAAATAGTCTGATCGATTCAAGACGAGGTACTGGGGCGAAGGTCTCATCATAATCAATGCCTTCAATTTGAGTGTACCCTTGTATAACTAACCTAGCCTTATTTCTAATAATATTATCAAGTTCATCAGACTTATTTTCGAAAATCCATTTTGTTCCGATAATGTGTTTATCTTTTGGTCTTAGAACTAAGTACCAAACATCATTTTTAACCAATTAATTGAGCTCGTCTTGCATTGCTACAATCCAGTTTTCGTCATTAAGGGCTTCTTTTACATTAGTCGGTTCTATCTGAGATGTAAAGCACACGTAGTTGCACAAAACTTCTAGTTGTTTATGAGTCCGCAGTCCAGTGAGAGGGTTTCTAGGGATTTGATCAGATGGATGGTCTTTAACTGCCCGCAACTCAGTGTTATTTTGACTAGATGAAGAGTATGGTTTATCAAACAAAAGGACTCCATCATCTTTTAAACTCGAGACAGGTATATTCAATTGATCATCTATAACCACATTAATGGACTCTTGAATTGCACCAGTCCTCTTGTTAAGAACCCGATACACTTGACTATTTAGAGCATACCCTAAAAATATCCATTCATCACTTTTGGTGTCAAATTTACCCAGGTTTTCTCGATCACGCAGGATGTAGCACTTGCTGCCGAAAACTCAAAAGTATTTGACAATAGGCTTCTTATCAAACCACATTTCATAAGCCATTTTACTATTTATTTTCTAGTATAAACGCGGTTATTTATATAATAAGCAGTATTTACGACTTCAGCCCAAAGATTTTTAGGAAGCTTCATACTATTTAGCATTACGTTTGCCATTTCTTGAAGCACTCTATTTTTCCTTTCCACTACCCCATTTTATTGTGGAGTTTTGGGTGCAAAATTGATGAGGGTCAAATATTGCATATCAGACCCCAGTTATTGCACGATTTTATGTAAATCATAACGCCTAATGTCATAATTTAATTGTGTTTTGTCGCAGGATGAAATAAAAAAACGTGGATTGAAAAATGATATTAAAAGCATGAATTTGACGCTCCGAAATTACCAGAACTCGGGATGGACTCCAGAAAACCAATAATGAAGATTTTACACGCCTGGGATCTGAGGAAAGCAAGCCAAAGGGGCCCGAAAAAGGTCCAGAATGCAAGATCACATGGTTCCCGCCATCCGATCAACTCGAAACTGCATAAGTGTGATGAGAGCCAAAAATCAACCGTACATATTAAATTTCAGCCATTGGATCACTATGAAAGTGGTCCAACGGTCAAATCAGCCCAGTAATTTCCAATTTGGGGCCCACCTGATATCTGGTACTGCCTCAAATTTAGTCCCAATGGTTTAATTAAGATGGGAAAAAGGATGGCCGGTGTGGATTTCTCATAAACATTATAGTGGACCCCACACCGTGGAGGGTGTACACCATGTACATGGCACACCAGCCGTGCACCGCACCAGCGCCCGGGTCAAACCAGCCGCTGACCCGCGGCTTCATCAAAACGGCAGCTGCCGTTCCTAGCTCCAGCGAACCGACCGACGGTTTTCGGTTGTGGGTCCACACCATCCATCAATCGGATGATCCGGACCGTCCATCAGGTCCAAGTGAAGCATATTAACATTACCTAGGTGGAAGATTTGCGAATTCTCATCAGGAATGAAATCCAACCATTCAACAGCAGAACAGACGGTGAAGCAAGATTTTCGGTGGCCCAGACCAAAACGGAGAAACTTTATGTATTTCCGACCGAAATTTCGAGAGAAATTCGGTGGACGGAGTGGATTTTCAATTTAAGAGAAGGAGTGGGCCCCACCATTTTCGCAGCGGAAGAGTCTGCGTCCCTGTTTCGCGTCCACGTAACGAACGGACGTTGTCCATTTTTGCGAAGAGTTGTGGGCCCCACCCATGGCCTGTACGGAAGATCCAATCCGTTCATCGTGTAGAGGGCTTCGAGAGCTTCAAAACCATGCTGATATTCCATTTCCATGCGTACACACGTGCATGATACAGAGGCCACAAACAGGGGTCTTGTGACGTTCAAAACTGATTTTGTTGTGATTTCTTCTCTGGGCCGTGTCAATGGACAGTCAAAACCACCCATTCTTGACTGAAATTTGTCCTGAATCCAATGGACGGGGTGGATTTTTCAGAAAACACTTCGGTGGGGCCCACGATCATGGCTGCGAAAATTTGCACTCCATGTCCTGCTACAACTCTGCCACTGACTCCAGCCTTCCAGCAGCTATAAAAGAGGAGTTTTTGGACGTGGGAAGGCATTCAGAAGGAGGGAAGTCCAGATCTAGAGCAAGGGAGAGAAGAAAGAGAGGAAAGAACAGAGAGAAATTGGTTTGATATTTCTTTTATGAATTTTTATTTATCCATCTTTAATGGATTTTATGGGTAACTAATCTCTCAGCTAAGGGCTGAGATGAAACCCCTAATTTGAACACACATTGTTCTATGTTGATTTTACTTTAATTAGATTGATTTGTTTCTTTCCCTAGTGTGCTTGATTGTTTTAAATTCTATACTTCTCCATCTATGAACTTTGATCAGAGTCTATGGATGGATGTGGTTTGGATGCTTATTCTAGGTGCTTGTATCTGATCATGAACAGGTTCCTGTAGAGGAAGAAACAGGGTGCTTTAATGAACTATACATTCCATGTGCCCGACTAAGGACATGGAATATGTTATTCATGGCATTGCTTAAAGGAATTAGACATTCTGTATGCCCGAGTAAGGACACAGATTGTGCTTTCTCTATACAAGTGGTATCAATCTAGATTAAGGTGAATCAACAGACAAAACAAGGGTTATGATAATTAGGGGTGGATTCGAAAGTCCTAGTGCTCTTTTTCTGATTGAATTTTCTTCCTTATTCTCAATAGTTATTTTCCATAAATTTGTGTTAGTAATTCGCTACATTAATTGTTGGATTAGTTAAGGAGAATCACAGATTTGAATTGTGACGACCAGTCCTCGTGGGATTCGACCTCGATCTTACCGAGTTTATTACTACATCACAACCCTATACTTGGGGAGTGAACAAAAATATTCATGTGATATTCCCTGGTCACTGCAAAATTTCTCAAAACTGCTATTTTCAAACTCAGAACCATGATCACTACGGATCTTAGTGACTTTTGATTCTTTTTCGGTTTAGATATATTTAAGTACCCTTTTTTACTTCGTCGAGAGTTTATGATTTCTCTCTTAAGAAGACTACCCAAGTATACCTGGTAAAGTCATCTACAATGACCAGAATATACTTCTTTCCACCTCGACTCTCCGTTCTAGTTGGTCTAATGAGATCCATGTGGAGAAGTTCGAGTGGTTTAGATGTGGCATTGAAATTCACCTTTTTATGAGCACTCCTAATTTGTTTACCAATCTGACACTCGTCACATATTTTGTAAGGCCCGTATCCTAATCTGTACTGTTCCGTTAATTCCCGCGATCATTCCCGTCGAATTCCAGCAACCTTCGACCCTTAACCGGCATTTGCGCGCGACCTTGATTCACACGCTTCAACCCGAGACTAGTACCCTAGCGACCGCGCCGTCGCTGCGGTTCCAATGTTGTGACTCACGCGCCAATCTGATACCCTGGTCAGGAGATGTGGGTCCGCGTTCGGTGCGAGAAAAACGCCGCGCGTTGCGAAACCCAAGAGAATCTCTACCGAATGTCACATCCATCAATCAATCAATCCCATCAATGGTCAAATACACATCACCTCACACCCATCCCCAAGCAACCCCAAAAGTCAAAAGTTCTTACACAAGCCCATACCCTTTCTTACACAACCTACCCCTAAAGTCAACAAACTCTTACACCACCCATCCCTCTCTCTCCCATCCATCACTCCATCCCATCTTCTCTCTCTCTCTCTCTCTCTCTCTCTCTCTCTCTCTCTCTCTCTCTCTCTCTCTCTCTCTCTCTCTCTCTCTCTTATTTCTCCCTTCTTTTCCAAGCAACCCAAAACCAAAAGAAAAATAATCCCACGTCTAAGCCTCTCCAAGCTCTCCCAAGCAACAAGTGTGGCCCACCTTCCCACTCTCTCATCTCTCATCTCAACCATCAAAATTTCATCTCCTCCATTAGGATCGAAGCTAAGGAGCAAAGGAATCCAAGGGAGCAAGAAGATTAGCAATCGATGGGTGATTTTGAATTTCTATTTCTTTATCTTTTTTTTTGTGATGTAAGGGCCCACTTATGGTGGGACCCACCTTGATGTAGGCTTTGTATCAAAGAGGGGCCCATAGTGGCGGGGCCCCTCCATCCTTGTCGATGTCTCTCGCTCTCCCTCTCTCTCTATGATCATGGTACACCTATGATGTATGTATTTTATCCATGCCGTCCACGAGTGGCCCACATGGAAGTCCGTTTGGACGGGCCCAAATGAAGGAAAACACCAATATCAATTTGATCCAAGAGTGTGGCCCACTTGACGTGGGGCCACCGTGTTGGGAAAGGTCATCCAAACCGTCCATTCATGTGGGGTTTACTCGATAGGTGAGCCCCTTTCACCCAGGCCGTCTAACGTCCTTGGACGCTGGACGCTGCCACTGCTTTAACACACACACAGGTACTTATATGTGTATATACAATACATATAGTATATATTCCATATATTAAATATTATATAATATCATATGTTAAATGGGTGGACCACTGCTCGTGGGACCCACCCACTGGCAGCTTTTGTGCATGGGAGTGATCCCATGCTGTCCATCTATCCGGTGGGACCCAGCACCTCACAAGGTGTGGGGACCACACGTGGTGTATGGGTCTTACCCACGCCGTCCACCCATTTCATTTATATCAGGGCCGTCCATGGATGGATGGCGAGCAGCAGGGCATTGCCCCTCTTGGCGTCAACATCCAAACCGTCTAGATGGTGCGACCCATCTGCCATTTGACATTAGCAGTTTTTGCGGGTCCCACGTGAGATCCCGACCATCCAACGGTGGGACCCATATCCATGGCTCAACTGGACGGAGTGAAAGATAGCACATTTCAACGCTGACATCTTGGCATTTATTCCAAGTACGCTGGCTGCCAGGGAGTGAAAGACACCTCATTTCAACACTGTGGTCGGTGGGGTCCATGGGACCACCCACGTTGTCCATCCAGTTTGGTGGGCCACACTACAGTGTATATATTTGATCCAAACCGTCCACCGCCTTTTGGACGGTGGGACCCACCCCACGTGTGGGCTACATGATGTTTGTGTATGTCCAGGCCGTCTAGGGCCTGGACTTTGTGATATATTAAATATAATATTAATATATTATATTATATTATTTTAATATATATTATGATATATATATGTTATATATATTCATAAGGGTGGGCCCTACGTGGAACCCACCTCTAGCCCCTTCATTGCATAAAAGCTGCACAACAGCAGATATATTTGTAATATATATTATATATTGTGTATATATTCATAAAGGTGGGCCCTACGTGGACCCACCTCTGCTGTTCTTTTCACAGCATATGTTGCATGTACAGTAGCATTAGCTACCCTGTGGTGTGTGGACTTGCTACTGTACACGACCCAAGTTACGTGGGTCCCATTTGATCCATCCACGCCGTCTAATTATGCAACCCACCATGATGCATGTGTTGTATACAAGTCGTCCAACCATTTTAAATATAATTTTATGGCGTGAGCAAAAGAACGGGTTAGATCTAAGGTTCAAGTGGACCCCACCATTTAAATAGCGGACCGTGACATCCACCATTCAAGCTTCTAAGGGCCATGGTAGTTTCCAATTAAGCTGATATTATTTTCACTTCATTTATCCCTATGTTATCTTATGAATAGGTCGAGTCTTAAAATATATAAGGGCGGGCCCGACTTGATATATATGAGGCTCACTAGTGCGACCTATTTGATATACATGAAACCCGATGGTGCAACCCATATAATGCGGCCCATGTGATGTGGCCCATTTAACATATATGGCCCAAGTGCAAGGCCCACCTGTTGTGTATTCGAGGCCCGATGAGATGTTTGTTGGCCCATATGACGAGGTTTATGTAATGTAAATGAGGCCCATCGTGATTGTACGTAAGGCCATGGCCACTATTCGTATGGCCTATGTAGGCCACTCCTTGGGAGCAATGTTGGTTAAATGTCCACATTGATGGGCAATGATGGTTGAATGTCCACATTGCGACCTTCCCTTAGGCCTTGTTAGGCCCATTCTCATCATTTCCGTAGTCGGTTAACCCAAATAAATGGGCCCCATTCGCCGTAGACGGATGACTCCACGTCATCGGATTTAATATAACCACGGCTGAGTGCCGATATTTATACTATGGTTGATCGGCTGGTCATCTGTGGACCCCGCTTTGTTTATATATTTATTATCGGTGCCGATTATCGATGCTGATTATCGGTGCCGATTGTCGTGATCGATTTACTAATTCCGATTATTGATCGATTATGATTGTCGTGACCGATTTGCCGATTTCGATTGTCGTGATCGATTGCCCATTCTGATTGACTTGACCGATTGTCGATTAGCGATCGTCGTTTATCATGACCGATTGATGATTCCATTATCGTGACCGATTTGCCGATTCCGATTATCGATCGATTCCTATTGAATTGACTGATTGCCGATTAGCGATCGAGGCCGTTTATCATGACCGATTGCAGATTCTGATTGATGTGATCGATTTGCCGATTCCGATTATTGACCGATTTCAATTGTCGTGGCCGATTGCCGATTAGCGATCGAGGTCGATTATCATGACCGATTGCTAATTTTCGATTGACGTGACCGATTCGTCGATTCCGATTTCGTGGTCGATTTGCCGATTTCGATTGTCATGACCGATTGCCGATTCGATTGTCTAGGCCGATGGTATAGGCCGATTTCGATTGTTGAGGCCCATTGTGATGTATTCGAGGCCCACGGGATGTGGCCCATTGTGATATAATTCTAACCTATATGGTGGGGCCCAACTTGATGTAAATTAGGCCCGTGGGAGCGGCCCATTGCAATGTATATTAGACCCGTGAAATGTGACCCACTTGACGTATATGCCAATGAGTGAGGCCCAGCATGATGTGTATCAAGCTCTTGAGTGAGGCCCATGGTGTTTTATATTTGGCCCTGGTGTGAGGCCACGAGTCAACTGTATGTTAGGCTCTATATGGACCATTCCTTGCGGGCAATGTTGGTTAAATGTCCACATTGTCGAGGTTGATTGACAATGCCAGTTATTGATACCGATTATGAGTATGTGACCGCATAACATCATGATACATGCCCATACGCATCATCTGCATGTTTATTATGAGATGTGGTTGATCATTGCATATGTCATTGAGTATGTTGTTATGAGACTCCTTGATAGGCGGAGGATATCTCACATGAGCGCACAGTATGCGAAGGATTGATGCATGACTGGATTGTATGACTCATGCATCTTGCATTATGATTACTATACGCCCTAGCGACATCAGGGCCGTAGCCTCCACAGGTATATCGTGGATGGCCAGATGGGACACCGAAAATGTTTAGTTCGAGCATCGGGCTGCCATAGATGGCCCTGTGTGAAAATCCCTAAAACCCTCTTGGTACCAGAGGACGCGCCAACGTCGAGACCGAGTGAATACATGAGCGCCCGAGTGCCGAATACCAGGAGGCCGCATCTCCCACTGTGTCGTGGTCGTTGGGAGGGGGTGTGGCCTTACCCGCCTGAGCGTAGGGGGCATTGATAGGCTGAGTCTGACTAGCTCGAGGAATGGGTCCGCTATCGACGTGCCGAATAGGCATTGACAGACTATTGGCCAGGCGGATAGTGAGGTTTTTTACGCTCACTTGGACTGTGCGGCTAGGAGAGCGGCAGTGTCATTTAGAGTGTACTAAACCCCGGTGATGATCCCAGAGATGAACCATACTGATATGTGGACTTATTGAGCAGGATTTACATATTCATTCATTCATTCACTATCCACTCGGGCTGGTGGTGTGCAACTATTTGTTATGTGAACTTTCGCAATGACCAGGATTTCGGTTGGGGCGCGCGACTAACCTGAGATCAGGAGTTTACCACAATGAGTCTAACTATCCAAATTTAGGTATGAGACTGGTTTGGATAGAAGTCCCATGTGATGGACCCCATAGTCTGCGATACTACGCACTATCATCCCGGCTTCACACTTCAGCATAGTCATTCCATTCGCACCGCATATTGCATTACATTCACGGCATATGACATTTTGGGTTACCTGTGTTTCTACATTTATATGGTTTAGATACATCATCTGATATTTGACTTTTTATGACTCTTCATTTGTATAGTTGATCTGTATTGTGTATTCTGATATTGCTTGACTCATGGACTTGTCAGTATTTTCACTTACTTTGATAACGTATGATTCATGACCTTGCGCCTATTTCGACATTGTATGATTATGACATTACATTAAATACTTGACACTTACATTGTGCACACACTTACACCACCCTCTAAGCTTTCTATAAGCTTATGCATGATAGATGCGTGCAGGTGATGTTAGGTTGCAGCAGTATTGAGCTTGGAGCGTGCGACGGTCTTCTGGAGCATGATTTTCGATTTATGTATTTCCTTTCGGCATTGTACTCAAATGATTATATTAGTGGATATGTGATGAAAATGTTGTCTTTATGATTTGGGTATACTTGTGGTTATGTGAAAAGGCCTAGCTATATGTCCTAGCTATATGTCCTAGAGGGGGGGTGAATAGGACAATGCCAAATAAAACTTATAACAGCGGAATTAAAAAGAATATGATAGCCAAAATAAATCACAATGCAGGAAAGTAAAACAACTTCAAATTTTAGATCTTGAGAGGTTGATACAAATGTTGTTCTAAGGACAACCTTACACCAAAAACCAGAGTTTATAGTAGGACAACCTTATTTCTAGAAAGATCTTTGTATCAAATCTCAAACCAAAGAGGAATACAGAAATAAACACAAACTGAACTGAAATAAATTGTAATCATAAATGTATTGTTCTAGGGACAGCCATACACCATAAAAATGGCAGGGCAACCTTGCTGGAACAACTTTAAAGGAAATTGAATATCAAGCTGATAAAGGAATAGCAGAAAATAAATTCTAAACTATTACAAAATTCTCACAATGCTTGAATTAAATGATTACAACATTCACCACCATACATACATCCCACAAATGAATAATTAAAGATTAGAAGTATAAATCATTCAACCACAACACAAGGGATTATAGTGGTTCGCCTGTGTGTTCACCAACTGTTAAACAATAGCCACACAGAATGCTACTCCACTCCTAATATCCTCACACAGGGGATTCACTAACAAAATAGGTTTTCACAGGTTCACCCAAAACCTTTACAATTGTGTCTTTGTCTGTGGGCTTACACAATTAAAAAACCCCACTTCTGAGTTTTCCTGGCTCTCCTCAAATAACCAATACAACAAGATTTTTCTAGCAAATCTTGAAAGAAACCAAATCAGAAAGGAATTTACAATTAAATGTAAAATACCTGATTATCTCCTTTGTTGTAGTAGCCCGGTAGAACCAAGTCAGAGTAGATGATTGAATGTCCAAGTTCAATGTCCAGTACTTAATTACAATGGTTCTAATTCTAATAGATTTTAAATTAAACCAAAATAGGGCTTGCCTTAATTGATTTTGATTCCAAAGAAAGGGAATAACAATTCCTCTTATCAAATTAGATTGGAATAGCAGAAACAAAATCAATTAAATAAAGCTAAGGAAAGAGAATATTAAATAAGCACACTTAACTTAGATGAAGCACAAAATTATATCTCAGAAGTTCGACGAAGATTGGCTTGAAAGGATTAATTAATTCGATAAATTCTTCTGAGATTCGTGCTCTATTTATAGGTGAGCAGATCGCGTCTTCGACTGGTCTAGAGAGCTCTTCGACTAGTCGAAGCAATAACAGATATTTGAAAAATCAGGCGCGATAAGCTTTGACCGTTCTATGACTGGTCAAAGGTCTCATTCGACTGGTCGTAGGTCACCTTCGACTGGTCGAAGAACTTAAAATTTATCGATGGACTTTGAGTCAAAGACTTTCGACTGGTCGAAGATGCAGTCGACACTGTTCCTTCAACTGGTCGAACAGATTCTTGGACTAGTCGAAGCCTAACAGAAATTATCCGAATTTTGTAACAAACTAACGACTGATCGAGGAATTTCTTAGACTGGTCGAAGCAAAACTAAGGCTAGTCGAAGAACAGACCAAACTCAAGTAACATAAACATCCGACTTATGTATCCAAAGTGACCTATTTCTAAGGTCAACCTAAGGTCAGTCAAACCTCAACCATGAAGTAAGGACATTGAAACATTAGGAACAAGTGACCTTGAAGTTTAAGCTTTGAAGTCTTGATGTAGTTCAATCTTGAAATCTTGATGTAGTTCATCCTTGAAAGTGTCTTGAGTTCTTTACGAACTGCCTTGTACTCTTCTTTAAGTCTTGCATTCTTGAGTCATGTCTTGTGAGCAGTTCTTACAGTCAAGGTTCATCTTTGTACTTGTGAGCTTTGCTTGTTCATGAATGTTGATCTTTGAGAGAGCTTCACTTATGCAAGTTATATAACAGTGATTTTGGCACCACAAATTTCACAACAAACAGGGATATAAATTATAGCACTTACAATCTCCCCCTTTGTCAAATTAGTGACAAAACCCATAACCAAGATACACATAAAGTAAAACAACTGGTTAAAGAGTCATGAACCAGTTAATATCAACTGGCTTACCTGCAAATCAATATTCAATATTCAACATTCAACCAGTTCATTGAACTAGTTCAAACATACTCCCCCTGAGTAACATAACCAATGCTACTCCTCTCACAATCATATCGTTAAGAACAAACCATTCTCCCCCTTTTTGTCACAATATGACAAAGGAAACAACAATAAAGGAGAACTAAATAAAGGGATATATGAGAGTAAACATGAGGAGTTATGAGATTATAGCAAAAACAGAGATAGAAATACTCAGCATAGCTTCACATAGAATAAATATCCAACATAAAACAGAGATAGTATCCAACTCAAAATCAGTCAATCTAGTGCTAAATTATAAAGTTATTACAGACCAGAAGTCCCATATAAACTAATCAGAACCAGAACTAGATGACGGAGCAAGAATAGATTGATCAAGTTGGTGCATGCCTTTGTTCAATCGCCTAGAATTGTAAATCATGAGCAATAGACATGTTTTCCATCTTTGTATTTATATTCTCAACTTTATCCTCTAATGCACTCAGACGAGCATCAACATCAAATGGTTCAAAATCTGGATCATTTGTTGAGTCAGAATCCAGTTCCTCAAAAATGTCATCCATATTAATGTCATCACCAACTTCTTCATGACCACCACCACCACCACCTTGTTCAGGAAGTAGATCCAGCTTCATCTTATTGATATTAGTATTGTTGAAAATCAGATGATGGATTGGTGCCTCATCAACCGGCATATCGACTAACATATGTGTAGCCAATACAGTCATTAAATAGGCAAAAGGAATGTCACTATGACCAGGATGGAGTCTAAACTGAAGAATGAAATGACAGATTAAGGAAGGTAAACAAATCTGAGTACCATGGAAATAGCATGGATAACACGAACCATAAACAAGGTCAAGTCAGTTTTATTACCCGAACGAGGATACAGATTAGACACAAAGATTTTGTGGAGAATTCTGTACTTGGGTAATAAATACCTTGCGGGAAGCGCATTCCCTTTTTGTGTCCATTGAACATCCATGTTGCACAAATCTCTAGTGAGCATGCGTTTTTCAGACATTGAGGGTTTATCAGTTAGGTTATGGATAGAATACCCTCATCATTCACAGAATGTCCATAAGGGCTGAAATTAAATGACGATCAATGTCAAAAGGCCCTTCTCTAGTAGATATTTTAAAAGTTAAATTATCCTGTGAGAAAGCACTAATACATGCAAACATGGATTGGGCAATTGACCGGTATGCTGGCCCACCCCAATGTAATAAGTTAACCCAACCTACAGCTTCAAGCATAGGAAGGATGTCAAAAGGTGCAATATGATTAACATCAACAGGATGTTTAACAATAACATTACGTAATCTAATGTCCCTAACATAAGATGGATCGTCATTGGGAACAAGAAGATGACGCTTAGAGATAATGGTCGATCTGGAAGAAGAAGAAGGACCACGGGAAGTAGTTTTTCTACCTTTAGAAGCCATTTGCAACAAGGATATCAAGGAAATAAGAAGTTGCAAAGGATTGAGAAGTGAGTTTACTCAAAACAGATTTTTCAAAATTCAAACCCCAAATCTCAATGAAATCCAAAATACAAAGCTTAAAGCTTGAAAAGTAAACAATCTAGACACAAATCTGCAAGAAAAACGTAATTGAAACACTAACCTTGAAGAACATGAACAATGGGTTCGACAAGTCGAAGCTCGGCTCCTTAGAGAGGAAAAATGGAATGAGGAAGAAAGCAAAATCCCCAAATTTTAAGTGATTCCCGAGATCTACGACTGGTCGTGGATATCTACGACCGGTCGAAGGTCGACTGGTCAAGTGTACTCACGACTGGTCGAAGAATGTCCAAAAATTCATATTTCTTGCAAATTATTCAAAAATTGGAATTCAACCTAGAAAATATATACACTATAATACAAGTAGGCATAAATAATCATTTTAAAATGCACATGCCAAGATCAAATTTCATCTTTTTGAACCTGCTTTTATCGAGAGGTTTTGTGAAAATGTCAGCTCGTTGATCTTCGGTAGGAATATATTCCAGAGATATAACTTTTTCTTCTACTAATTCCCGAATATAATGAAATCTAATGTCAATGTGCTTAGTACGAGAATGCTGAATAGGATTTTTTGAAATATTTATCGCACTGGAATTATCACAATGTAATAACATAGAATCCTGTTTAATTCCATAATCACTTAGCATTCGTTGCATCCAAACAAACTGTGTACATGCATTACCAACTGCGATATACTCAGCTTCAGCTGTTGAAAGTGATATAGAATTTTGTTTCTTACTAAACCAGAAAACTAGACAATTTCCAATGTAAAAACAACCACCACTGGTTGATTTTCTATCATCTAGATTACCAGCCCAGTTAGCATCCGAGTACCCAGCTAATTGGACACTAGTCTCATGAGGATACCAGAGACTGAGATTTACAGTACTTGCGACATATCTAATAATCCGCTTGACAGCAATTAAGTGAGCTTCTTTTGGATCAGATTGATATCTTACGCAAATACCAACACTTAGAGAAATATCAGGTCTACTAGCAGTTAAATATAACAAACTACCAATCATACTCCGATAAAGTTTTGAGTCAACATTTTTACCATTAGAGTCTTTTGAGAGTTTCAGGGTAGTACTCATAGGAGTATCGAAATTCTTGCCATTCTCAAATCCAAATCTCTTGATTAGATTCAAAGCATACTTAGATTGAGAAATGAATATTCCTTCAGGTTGTTGCTTTACTTGCAATCCAAGGAAATAAGTCAATTCCCCAACCATGCTCATTTCGAACTGTGATTTCATCAAATCTGCAAACTCAGTAGTCAAGTCAGTACAAGTTGATCCATAAATGATATCATCAACATAAATCTGTACCATTAAGATATGATCATTATGTTTTTTAACAAACAGAGTTTTATCAACAGATCCCATTTGAAAATTATGACTTAAAAGAAATTTTGTTAGTTTCTCATACCATGCCCTAGGTGCTTGTTTTAATCCATAAAGTGCCTTTTTAAGCCGATACACATGATCAGTATTTTTGGGATCTTCAAAACCCATTGGCTGTTCAACATAGACTTCTTCATGTAAATCGCCATTTAGAAAAGCACTTTTCACATCCATTTGATAGATCTTTATCTTTCTAAAACATGCAATGGATATAAATAGTCTGATAGATTCAAGACGTGCTACTGGTGCAAAAGTTTCATCAAAATCAATTCCTTCAATTTGAGTATAACCTTGTACCACTAGTCTAGCCTTGTTTCTAATTATATTTCCACACTCGTCAGACTTATTTTTGAAAATCCATTTTGTTCCAATGATGTGTTTATCTTTAGGTCTTGGTACGAGATACCAAACATCATTTCTTACGAATTGGTTGAGTGTCTTCTTTCATCGCAAGCATCAGTAATCTTCTATCAGTAAGAGCTTCTTTTACGTTAGATGGTTCTATTTGGGATGTAAAACATACATAATTACATATATCCTCAAGTTGTCTACGGGTGCGAACACCGGTGAGAGGGTTTCCAAGAATTTGTGTGGTTGGATGATCTTTAACAGTCCTCAACTCAGAATCAGTCTGATTCGATGAAGTATCGGGTTTATCAATGATTAGAACTTCATCATTATCTGAATTAGGGATTGGCGTGTTTAAGTGATCATCAATGACAACATTGATGGACTCTTGAATCACACCAGTTCTTTTGTTCAGAACCCTATAAGCTCGACTGTTTAAGGAATATCCTAGAAAAATCCCTTCATCACTCTTCGTATCGAATTTTCCAAATTTTCACGATCACGTAAAATATAGCACTTGCTGCCAAAAACTCGAAAGTATTTGACAGTAGGCTTTTTATTGAACCACAATTCGTAAGCCGTTTTATTATTATCTTTGCTAGTGTAGACTCGGTTAATAATATAGCAAGCTGTGTTGACTGCTTCAGCCCAAAGATTTTTAGAGAGTTTCATGCTATTCAACATGACATTAGCCATTTCTTGAAGCACCCTATTCTTTCTTTCTACAATTCCATTTTGTTGTGGAGTTTTGGGAGCAGAGAATTCATGTAATATTCCTTGGTCGGTACAGAACTTCTCAAAATTGCTATTCTCAAATTCAGATCCATGATCACTACGAATCTTACTGATTTGAGAAGATTTTTCAGTTTGAATCCTTTTGAGAACTTTTCTTACTTCTTCAAGGGTTTCAGATTTATCCCTTAAGAAGACTACCCATGTAAATCTGGTAAAGTCATCAACTATTACCAGGATATACTTTTTCCCACCACGACTTTCCGTTCTGGTAGGTCCTATTAGATCCATGTGGAGGAGTTCGAGTGGTCTTGATGTGGTATTTGAATTCACCTTTTTGTGTGAGTTCCTTGTTTGTTTGCCTATCTGGCACTCACCACATATTTTATCTAATTTCTGAAGTTTGGGTAAACCTCTTATAAGTTCTCGTTTGCTCAATCTATATAAATTTCGATAATGTACATGTCCAAGACGTTTGTGCCATAAATCAGTCTCGTCTGTATGGACCATGTAACATGTTTGATTAGATGAGCTGGATTCGCTAATAATATAGCAATTTTCAGACGTTCTACGTCCAGTTAATATTACAGAACCCTTATTGTTTAGTATCTCACAGCTTTGATTAGAAAACCGAACACTATGGTTATTATCACATATTTGAGATATACTAAGCAAGTTATGTTTTAAGCCTTCAACATATAAAACATTTTTAAACACAGGAAGATTAAAAAATTGAACCATACCTTGGCCTATAATCTTGCAGTTGCTACCATCACCAAATGTGACTAATCTATCAGTCATATCTTTCAGATCCGTGAATAACGCTTTGTCACCTGTCATATGCCTGGAGCATCCATTGTCTAGGTACCACTTTGAATGACTTGTTGCTTTGAAAGCAGTGTGAGCAACCAAGCAGTCAACTTTAGGAACCCATTTCATAACTGTTTTGGGTTTAGGAACATAGTTGGTCTTCTTTTGTTTATAGTTGTAAGAAAGACCTATAGAGTTAGATTTTAAGAACTCCTTGAGTAAATCAACTATCTTTTCAGCTAGTGGATTTCGTTTCTAATTAAAGTTGACATGGCTGCTTCTAGGTTTTTGAAAAGTTTTTGAATTTGTAGAAAAATCTTGATAAGTACTTTTCCCTTTTGAGTTTGAGGACTCTCCTTTAACAAACATAGGAGGAGTATACTTTTGTTTAGGAGATAGATTTTTATCATATCCCAACCCGGATAGATCGCCACATTTTCTTGATTCGGATAAAAGTTTTTCTAACTTTGGATCTCCTTGGGCATATTTCCATGTGTCCTTTAGACTCAGAAGAGAAGATACTTCAGTTTTGAGTTTCTCAATTTCAAATTTCAAATCAATAATTAGGGAGTTTTTAAATTTCAAATCGCATTTTGATTTTTCAAAACAATCTGAAATTTGTGATTTTTCTAAGACAAGTGATTCAAAACATTCTTTGAGTTTAGAAAACTTTTTTTTTTTGAAGTTTAAGTTTGACAGCAATTTTACAACTTTCCTTATATAGGGCATTGTAAGCGTCTTGAAGATCATCTTCTTTTTCACATTCACTACTCAGATTTTCTTCATTTGTTGAGTCATTATCTGAAAATGTGAATTTGGCTAGAGTCATAAGAGTTTTAACCTCATTGCCCAACTCAGTTTCAGAATCTTCTGATTCAGAAGAAGCTTCAGAATCAGATGATTCATCCCATGTAGCCAACATACCCTTCTTCTTGGGTTTGTCCTTTTTAGGACATCTATTTGCTAAGTGCCCATATTCTTGACAGTTGTAACATTGACTATCTTTCAAAGATTTTCGAGATTTGAGTCTAAACTTCTTTTTGTCATTTGATTTTTGAAAATCAACCCTTTTCTTGCTTTTGAAAATCTTGTAAAATTTCTTAGCTAAAAGAGCCATATCATCTTCTGAATCAGAATTTTCTGAATTACATTTAGAAGATTTTAGTGCGATAGATTTACCTTTAGGAGCTTTAAAGTTTAACTCGTAGGTTTGTAGAGAACCAACTAGTTCTTCTACCCTCATATTATCCGTATCACGAAGTTCCTGGATCGCGGTTACTTTAGAATTGAACCGTTCAGGAAGTGAGCGTAATATCTTTGCACACACTTTACTTTCTGGGATTTTATCGCCAAGACCCCACATTGAGTTTACAATGTCATTCAATCTAGTGTAAAAGTCCATAAACATTTCATTTTCCTCCATATGAATTTCTTCAAATCTGGTTGTGAGGAGTTGGACTTTAGATTTTTTGACAATTGTAGTACCCTCGTGTGTCATTTCTAATATATCCCAAGCTTGCTTTGCAGTATCACAGGAAATGATTCTTTTGAACTCATCCGGTGATAGTGCGCAAGTGATTGCATTTAGTGCTTTAGCATTTGCACTACTCTCACTTTTCTGAAGTGTGGTCCATTGGTAATATGGTGTGACTTTCATAGATTTTGAACCGTCAACCCCAGTAACTTCCATGATAGGAGGTTTCCATTCAGTCACTGTGGCTTGCCACACATTTTCATCCATTGATTTGAGGAAGATCCTCATTCTGGCTTTCCAATAGGCATAGTTGGAGCCATCAAAGGGTGGAGGCCTAGTGACTGAAAGGCTATCAAAATTTGACATCTTAAATAGCTTAAATCGTTAGCTCAGGAAATAAATCCAAGAATTAAAAAGAGCTATTAGGCTCTGATACCACTTGAAAAGGCCTAGCTATATGTCCTAGAGGGGGGTGAATAGGACAATGCCAAATAAAACTTATAACAGCGGAATTAAAAAGAATATGATAGCCAAAATAAATCACAATGCAGGAAAGTAAAACAACCTCAAAATTTAGATCTTGAGAGGTTGATACAAATGTTGTTCTAAGGACAACCTTACACCAAAAACCAGAGTTTATGGTAGGACAACCTTATTTCTAGAAAGATCTTTGTATCAAATCTCAAACCAAAGAGGAATACAGAAATAAACACAAACTGAACTGAAATAAATTGTAATCACAAATGTATTGTTCTAGGGACAGCCATACACCATAAAAATGGCAGGGCAACCTTGCTGGAACAACTTTAAAGGAAATTGAATATCAAGCTGATAAAGGAATAACAGAAAATAAATTCTAAACTATTACAAAATTCCCACAATGCTTGAATTAAATGATTACAACATTCACCACCATACATACATCCCACAAATGAATAATTAAAGATTAGAAGTATAAATCATTCAACCACAACACAAGGGATTATAGTGGTTCGCCTGTGTGTTCACCAACTGTTAAACAACAGCCACACAGAATGCTACTCCACTCCTAATATCCTCACACAGGGGATATTAGCGTTCACTAACAAAATAGGTTTTCACAGGTTCACCCAAAACCTTTACAATTGTGTCTTTGTCTGTGGGCTTACACAATTAAAAAACCCCACTTCTGAGTTTTCCTGGCTCTCCTCAGATAACCAATACAACAAGATTTTTCTGGCAAATCTTGAAAGAAACCAAAACAGAAAGGAATTTACAATTAAATGTAAAATACCTGATTATCTCCTTCGTTGTAGCAGCCCGGTAGAACCAAGTCAGAGTAGATGATTGAATGTCCAAGTTCAATGTCCAGTACTCAATTACAATGGTTCTAATTCTAATAGATTTTAAATTAAACCAAAATAGGGCTTGCCTTAATTGATTTTGATTCCAAAGAAAGGGAATAACAATTCCTCTTATCAAATTAGATTGGAATAGCAGAAACAAAATCAATTAAATAAAGCTAAGGAAAGGTAATATTAAATAAGCACACTTAGCTTAGATGGAGCACAAAATTATGTCTCAGAAGTTCGACGAAGATTGGCTTGAAAGGATTAATTAATTTAATAAATTCTTCTGAGATTCGTGCTCTATTTATAGGTGAGCAGATCGCGTCTTCGACTGGTCTAGAGAGCTCTTCGACTAGTCGAAGCAATAACAGATATTTGAAAAATCAGGCGCGATAAGCTTTGACCATTCTACGACTGGTTGAAGGTCTCCTTCGACTGGTCGTAGGTCACCTTCGACTGGTCGAAGAACTTAAAATTCATCACTTGACTTTGAGTCGAAGACTTTTGACTGGTCGAAGATGCAGTCGACACTGTTCCTTCGACTGGTCGAACAGATTCCTGGACTAGTCGAAGCCTAACAAAAATTATCCGAATTTTGTAACAAACTCACGACTGATCGAGGAATTTCTTAGACTGGTCGAAGCAAAACTAAGACTAGTCGAAGAAGGCCTAGGACTAGTCGAAGAACAGACCAAACTCAAGTAACATAAACATCCGACTTATGTATCCAAAGTGACCTATTTCTAAGGTCAACCTAAGGTTAGTCAAGCCTCAACCATGAAGTAAGGACATTGAAACATTAGGAACAAGTGACCTAGAAGTTTAAGCTTTGAAGTCTTGATGTAGTTCAATCTTGAAATCTTGATGTAGTTCATCCTTGAAAGTGTCTTGAGTTCTTTACGAACTGCCTTGTACTCTTCTTTAAGTCTTGCATTCTTGAGTCATGTCTTGTGAGCAGTTCTTACAGTCAAGGTTCATCTTTGTACTTGTGAGCTTTTCTTGTTGTGAGCTTTGCTTGTTCATGAATGTTGATCTTTGAGAGAGCTTCACTTATGCAAGTTATATAACAGTGATTTTGGCACCACAAATTTGACAACAAACAGGGATATAAATTATAACACTTACATTATGCTTATTATAAGTTAAATGTAAATTGGAAAAAAAATCCTCCTTGTAGGATCCCAGGATCAGAATCTGGCGTATGGACACCAGAAGCTGAGAATGGGGTACTATGGAGGCTGTCGGTACCGGATTCGGCGATCGGGATTCCAGTGAATCCGATTTCCGGATTTGGGGCGTGACAGAAATTGGTATCAGAGCATAACTTCGGAATACCTGAGGATAACTTCACATATCTGCTGATAGCTACACTACACTGTGTGATTGTTGAGAACTTAGAATGGTTAGACCCCCGGGTAAACTTAGAAACTTCCTGATATAGCTCCCTATTATGTGTGCATTTGTGAGTGCCCAAGGATAATAGGCCCTTGTTCCTTCCTGTGGGACATGACACCCAATAGAGTGACCCGAGCGACTTCCGTTTCCTCGCCTGAGATTCTTGTTCTCCCACCTGAGACATTTACACCCCCATCTGAGTCTAGTAAAGCACCGATCCTGTCCGTAAGTGCGGACCTGCTACAGCAGATGTTGCAAGCAATGATCGCCATTCTTCAGAGAGGAGACTGGAGGAGGAAGGCCCCCTCCGGTAGCTCCCAGCTACAGCGATGTCGATGACCACAGAGGCATAGGAACCGTCCGTCCTTTCGAGCATTTGCACCACCTAAACGTCAGTCCTCAAGTGTATGCTTCAGATATGATGAAATGGGGCACAACTTCTGGGAGTGCCCCCACCCTCGGCAGCCCCTGCCACCCAAACCGTTCTTAGGTGCTTGTTTTGGGTGCGGTGGTATAGGGCATCATAGGAGCGAGTGTCCCCGTCCTCAGCAGCAGCAGCAGCAATGACAATATCAACCGTCGGGACCCCATCAGCGGCAACAGTAGCAGCAGGATCCTCAGACATTAGGAGGAGGAGTCGGCGATTCGTGTGACTTAGCCCCTACACCGTCTTCCTAGATTGTTCATGAAAAAGACGTCTTGGAAGTTAGAGCTTGAGAATTGTGGGCGTTATCTCCATCTCTTAGACGTTTTTTATTATGTTGGTATGTTGTGTTCTGATTATATATATAGTGGTGTGGTTTCCCTCCCTTAGTAAGCTCTGTATTGGTTATGTTGTAGTTTAAATTTCGAGGACAAAATTTTTATTAGGTGGGGAGAGCTGTATGGATCGTATCCTAGTCCGTACTGTTCCGTTAATTCCCGCGATCATTCCCGTCGAATTTCGGCAACCTTCGACCCTTAACCGGCATTTGCGCTCGACCTTGATTCACACGCCATCAACCCAAGTCGACTCAACCCGAGACTCGTACCCTAGAGACCGCGCCGTCACCGCGGTTCTAATGTCGCGACTCGCGCACCGATCCGATACCCTAGTCAGGAGATGTGGGTCGTCGTTCGGTGCGAGAAAAATACCCACGTTGCGAAACCCAAGAGAATATCTACCGAATGTCACATCCATCAATCAATCAATCCCATCAATGGTCAAGTACACATCACCTCACACCCATCCCCAAGCAACCCCAAAAGTCAAAAGTTCTTACACAAGCCCATACCCTTTCTTACACAACCTACCCCTAAAGTCAACAAACTCTTACACCACCCATCCCTCTCTCTCCCATCCATCACTCCATCCCATCTTCTCTTTCTCTCTCTTATTTCTCCCTTATTTTCCAAACAACCCAAAACCACAAGAAAAATAATCCCACGTCTAAGCCTCTCCAAGCTCTCCCAAGTAACAAGTGTGGCCCACCTTCCCACTCTCTCATCTCTCATCTCAACCACAAAATTTCATCTCCTCCATTGGGATTGAAGCTAAGGAGCAAAGGAAGCTAAGGGAGCAAGAAGATTAGCAATTAGTGGGTGAATTTGAATTTTCATTTCTTTTTTTTTTTTTTGTGATGTAAGGGCCCACTTATGGTGGGACCCTGAAAAGGCCTAGCTATATGTCCTAGAGGGGGGGTGAATAGGACTGTGCCAAATAAAACTTATAACAACGGAATTAAAAAGAATATGATAGCCAAAGTAAATCACAATGCAGGAAAGTGAAACAACCTCAAAATTTAGATCTTGAGAGGTTGATACAAATGTTGTTCTAAGGACAACCTTACACCAAAAACCAGAGTTTATGGTAGGACAACCTTATTTCTAGAAAGATCTTTGTATCAAATCTCAAACCAAAGAGGAATAAAGAAATAAATACAAACTGAATTGAAATAAATTGTAATCACAAATGTATTGTTCTAGGGACAGCCATACACCATAAAAATGGCAGGGCAACCTTGCTGGAACAACTTTTAAAAGAAATTGAATATCAAGCTGATAAAGGAATAGCAGAAAATAAATTCTAAACTATTACGAAATTCTCACAATGCTTGAATTAAATGATTACAACATTCACCACCATACATACATCCCACAAATGAATATTAGAGATTAGAAATGTAAATCATTCAACCACAACACAAGGGATTATAGTGGTTCGCCTGTGTGTTCACCAACTGTTAAACAACAGCCACACAAAATGTTACTCCACTCCTAATATCCTCACACAGGGGATATTAGCGTTCACTAACAAAATAGGTTTTCCCAGGTTCACCAAAAACCTTTACAATTGTGTCTTTGTCTGTGGGCTTACACAATTAAAAAAACCCCACTTCTGAGTTTTCCTGGCTCTCCTCAGATAACCAATACAACAAGATTTTTCTGGCAAATCTTGAAATAAACTAAAACAGAAAGGAATTTACAATTAAATGTAAAATACCTGATTATCTCCTTCGTTGTAGCAGCCCAGTAGAACCAAGTTAGAGCAGATGATTGAATGTCCAAGTTCAATGTCCAGTACTCAATTACAATGGTTCTAATTCTAATAGATTTTAAATTAAACCAAGTAGGGCTTGCCTTAATTGATTTTGATTCCAAAGAAAGGGAATAAAAATTTCTCTTATCAAATTAGATTGGAATAGCAGAAACAAAATCAATTAAATAAAGCTAAGGAAAGAGAATATTAAATAAGCACACTTAGCTTAGATGAAGCACAAAATTATCTCTCAGAAGTTCGACGAAGATTGGCTTGAATGGATTAATTAATTCGATGATTACTTCTGAGATTCGTGCTCTATTTATAGGTGAGCAGATCGTGTGTTCGACTGGTCTAGAGAGCTCTTCGACTAGTCGAAGAAATAACAGATTTGAAAAAAATCGGGCGCGATAAGCTTTGACCGTTCTACGACTGGTCGAAGGCCTCCTTCGACTGGTCGTAAGTCACCTTCGACTGGTCGAAGAATTTAAAATTCATCGCTGGACTTTGAGTCGAAGACTTTCGACTGGTCGAAGATGCAGTCGACACTGTTCCTTCGACTGGTCGAACAAATTCCTGGACTAGTCGAAGCCTAACAGAAATTATCCGATTTTTGTAACAAACTTACGACTGATCGAGAAATTTCTTAGACTGGTCGAAGCAACTCTAGGACTAGTCGAAGAAGTCCTAGGACTAGTCGAAGAACAGACCAAACATATGTAAAATAAACATTCGATTTATGTATCCAAAGTGACCTACTTCTAAGGTCAACCTAAGGTCAGTCAAACCTCAACCATGAAGTAAGGATATTGAAACATTAGGAACTAGTCACCTTGAAGTATGAGCCTTGAAGTCTTGATGTAGTTCAATCTTGAAATCTTGATGTAGCTCAATCTTGAAAGTGTCTTGAGTTTTTTATGAACAGCCTTGTACTCTTCTTGAAGTCTCGCAGCTTGAGTCTTGTGAGTAGTTCTTGCATTCAAGTTTGATCTTTGTACTCGTGAGCTTTGCTTGTTGTGAGCTTAGCTTGTTGTTTAGCTTGTTGCGAGCTTAGCTTGTTCATGAATGTTGATCTTTGAGAGAACTTTACTTATGCAAGATATATAACAGTGATTTTGGCACCACAAATTTGACAACAAACAGGGATATAAAATATAGCACTTACAATCTCCCCCTTTGTCAAATTAGTGACAAAACACATAACCAAGATAAAAAAATAAAACAACTGGTTTAAAGAGATATGAACCAGTTCATATCAACTGGCTCTGGTTTAAAGAGATATGAACCAGTTCATATCAATTGGCTTACCTGCAAATCAATATTCAATATTCAACATTCAACATTCAACATTTAACATTCAACCAGTTCAAACATACTCCCCCTGAGTAACATAACCAATGTTACTCCTCTCACAATCATATCGTTAAGAATAAACCATTCTCCCCCTTTTTGTCACAATATGACAAAGGAAACAACAATAAAGGAGAACAAAATAAAGGGATATATGAGAGTAAACATGAGGAGTTATGAGATTATAGCAAAACAGAAATAGAGATACTCAACATAGCTTCACATAGAATAAATATCCAGCATAAAACATAGATAATATCCTACTCAAATTCAGTCAACCAAGTGCTAAGTTATAAAGTTATTACAGACCATAAGTCTCATATAAACTAATCAGAACTAGAACCAGATGATGGAGCAGGAATAGAGGGATCAAGTTGGTGCATGCCTTTGTTCAATCGCCTAAGATATTTGCGCATGTACTTGAATTGTAAATCATGAGCAACAAACATGTTTTCCATCTTTACATTTATATTCTCAACTTTATCCTCTAATGCACTCAGACGAGCATCAACATCAGATGGTTCAAAATCTGGATCATTTGTCGAGTCAGAATCCAGTTCCTCAAAAATGTCATCCATATTAATGTCATCACCAGCTTCTTCATGACCACCACCACCACCACGACTTTCTGTTCTGGTAGGTCCTATCAGATCCATGTGGAGGAGTTCGAATGGTCTTGATGTGGTATTTGAATTCACCTTTTTGTGTGAGTTTCTTGTTTGTTTGCCTATTTGGCACTCACCACATATCTTATCAAATTTCTGAAGTTTGGGTAAACCTCTTATAAGTTCTCGTTTGCTCAATCTATATAAATTTCGATAATGTACATGTCCAAGACGTTTATGCCATAAATCAGTCTCGTCTGTATGGACCATGTAACATGTTTGATTAGATGAGCTGGATTCACTAATAATATAGCAATTTTCAGACGTTCTACGTCCAGTTAATATTACAGAACCCTTATTGTTTAGTATCTCACAGCTTTGATTAGAAAACCGAACACTATGGTTATTATCACATATTTGAGATATACTAAGCAAGTTATGTTTTAAGCCTTCAACGTATAAGACATTTTTAAACACAGGAAGATTAAAAAGTTGAACCGTACCTTGGCCTATAATCTTGCAGTTGCTACCATCACCAAATGTGACTGAACCATCAGTCATATCTTTCAGGTCCGTGAATAAAGCTTTGTCATGCCTGGAGCATCCACTGTCTAGGTACCACTTTGAATGACTTGTTGCTTTGAAAGCAGTGTGAGCAACCAAGCAGGTAACTTTAGGAACCCATTTCAAAACAGTTTTGGGTTTAGGATCATAGTTGGTCTTCTTTTGTTTATAGTTGTAAGAATGACCTATAAAGTTAGATTTTAAGAGCTCCTTGAGTAAATCAACTATCTTTTCAGCTAGTGGATTTCGTTTCTGATTAAAGTTGACATGGCTGCTTCTAGGTTTTCGAAAAGTTTTTGAATTTGTAGAAAAATCTTGATAAATACTTTTCCCTTTTGAGTTTGAGGACTCTCCTTTAACAAACATAGGAGGAGTATACTTTTGTTTAGGAGGTAGATTTTTATCATAGCCCAACCCGGATAGATCGCCACATTTTCTTGATCCGGATAAAAGTTTTTCTAACTTTGGATCTCCTTGGGCATATTTCCATGTGTCCTTTAGACTCAGAAGAGAAGATACTTAAGTTTTGAGTTTCTCAATTTCAGATTTCAAATCAATAATTAGGGAGTTCTTGAATTCCAAATCGCATTTTGATTTTTCAAAACAATCTGAAATTTGTGATTTTTCTAAGACAAGTGATTCAAAACATTCTTTGAGTTTAGAAAACTTTTCTTTTTGAAGTTTAAGTTTGACAGCAATTTTACAACTTTCTTATATAGGGCATTATAAGCGTCTTGAAGATCATCTTCATTTTCACATTCACTACTCAGTTTTTCTTCATTTGTTGAGTCATTATCTGAAAATGTGAATTTGGCTAGAGTCATAAGAGTTTTAACCTCATTGCCCAACTCAGTTTCAGAATCTTCTGATTCAGAAGAAGCTTCAGAATCAGATGATTCATCCCATGTAGCCAACATACCCTTCTTCTTGGGTTTGTCCTTTTTAGGACATCTATTTGCTAAGTGCCCATATTCTTGACAGTTGTAATATTGACTATCTTTCAAAGATTTTTGAGATTTGGGTCTAAACTTCTTTTTATCATTCGAATTTTGAAAATCAACCCTTTTCTTGCTTTTGAAAATCTTGTAAAATTTCTTAGCTAAAAGAGCTATATCATCTTCTGAATCAGAATTTTCTTCTGAATTATATTTAGAAGATTTTAGTGTGATAGATTTACCTTTAGGAGCTTTAAATTTTAACTCGTAGGTTTGTAAAGAACCAATTAATTCCTCTACCCTCATATTATCCGTATCACGAAGTTCCTGGATCGCGGTTACTTTAGAATTGAACCGTTCAGGAAGTGAGCGGAATATCTTTGCACACACTTTACTTTCTGGGATTTTATCGCCAAGACCCCACATTGAGTTTACAATGTCATTCAATCTAGTGTAAAAGTCCATAAACATTTCATTTTCCTCCATATGAATTTCTTCAAATCTGGTTGTGAGGAGTTGGACTTTAGATTTTTTGACAATTGTAGTACCCTCGTGTGTCATTTCTAATATATCCCAAGCTTGCTTTGCAGTATCACAGGAAATGATTCTTTTGAACTCATCCGGTGATAGTGCGCAAGTGATTGCATTTAGTGCTTTAGCATTTGCACTACTCTCACTTTTCTGAAGAGTGGTCCATTGGTAATATGGTGTGACTTTCATAGATTTTGAACCATCAACCCCAGTAACTTCCATGATAGGAGGTTTCCATTCAGTCACTGTGGCTTGCCACACATTTTCATCCATTGATTTAAGGAAAATTCTCATTCTGGCTTTCCAATAGGCATAGTTGGAGCCATCAAAGGATGGAGGCCTTGTGACTGAAAGACTATCAAAATTTGACATCTTAAATAGCTTAAATTGTTAGCTCAGGAAATAAATCCAAATAAATAGCAATAAGAACGAGCTATTAGGCTTTGATACCACTTGAAAAGGCCTAGCTATATGTCCTAGAGGGGGGGTGAATAGGACTGTGCCAAATAAAACTTATAACAGCGGAATTAAAAAGAATATGATAGCCAAAGTAAATCACAATGCAGGAAAGTGAAACAACCTCAAAATTTAGATTTTGAGAGGTTGATATAAATGTTGTTCTAAGGACAACCTTACACCAAAAACCAGAGTTTATGGTAGGACAACCTTATTTCTAGAAAGATCTTTGTATCAAATCTCAAACCAAAGAGGAATAAAGAAATAAATACAAACTGAATTGAAATAAATTGTAATCACAAATGTATTGTTCTAGGGACAGCCATACACCATAAAAAATGGCAGGGCAACCTTGCTGGAACAACTTTTAAAAGAAATTGAATATCAAGCTGATAAAGGAATAGCAGAAAATAAATTCTAAACTATTACAAAATTCTCACAATGCTTGAATTAAATGATTACAACATTCACCACCATACATACATCCCACAAATGAATATTAGAGATCTGAAATGTAAATCATTCAACCACAACACAAGGGATTATAGTGGTTCGCCTGTGTGTTCACCAACTATTAAACAACAGCCACACAAAATGCTACTCCACTCCTAATATCCTCACACAGGGGATATTAGCGTTCACTAACGAAATAGGTTTTCCCAAGTTCACCAAAAACCTTTACAATTGTGTCTTTGTCTGTGGGCTTACACAATTAAAAAAAACCCCACTTCTGAGTTTTCCTGGCTCTCCTCAGATAACCAATACAACAAGATTTTTCTAACAAATCTTGAAATAAACCAAAACAGAAAGGAATTTACAATTAAATGTAAAATACCTGATTATCTCCTTCGTTGTAGCAGCCCAGTAGAACCAAGTTAGAGCAAATGATTGAATGTCCAAGTTCAATGTCCAGTACTCAATTACAATGGTTCTAATTCTAATAGATTTTAAATTAAACCAAGTAGGGCTTGCCTTAATTGATTTTGATTCCAAAGAAAGGGAATAAAAATTCCTCTTATCAAATTAGATTGGAATAGCAGAAACAAAATCAATTAAATAAAGCTAAGGAAAGAGAATATTAAATAAGCACACTTAGCTTAGATGAAGCACAAAATTATCACTCAGAAGTTCGACGAAGATTGGCTTGAATGGATTAATTAATTCGATGATTACTTCTGAGATTCGTGCTCTATTTATAGGTGAGCAGATCATGTGTTCGACTGGTCTAGAGAGCTCTTCGACTAGTCGAAGAAATAATAGATTTGAAAAAAATCGGGCCCGATAAGCTTTGACCGTTCTACGACTGGTCGAAGGCCTCCTTCGACTGGTCGTAGGTCACCTTCGACTGGTCGAAGGTCTCCTTCGACTGGTCGAAGAATTTAAAATTCATCGCTGGACTTTGAGTCGAAGACTTTCGACTGGTCGAAGATGCAGTCGACACTGTTCCTTCGACTGGTCGAACAGATTCCTGGACTAGTCGAAGCCTAACAGAAATTATCCGATTTTTGTAACAAACTTACGACTGATCGAGGAATTTCTTAGACTAGTCGAAGCAACTCTAAGACTAGTCGAAGAAGGCCTAGGACTAGTCGAAGAACAGACCAAACATATGTAAAATAAACATTCGATTTATGTATCCAAAGTGACCTATTTCTAAGGTCAACCTAAGGTCAGTCAAACCTCAACCATGAAGTAAGGACATTGAAACATTAGGAACTAGTCACCTTGAAGTATGAGCCTTGAAGTCTTGATGTAGTTCAATCTTGAAATCTTGATGTAGCTCAATCTTGAAAGTGTCTTGAGTTTTTTATGAACAGCCTTGTACTCTTTTTGAAGTCTTGCAGCTTGAGTCTTGTGAGTAGTTCTTGCATTCAAGTTTGATCTTTGTACTCGTGGGCTTTGCTTGTTGTGAGCTTAGCTTGTTGTTTAGCTTGTTGTGAGCTTAGCTTGTTGTTTAGCTTGTTGTGAGCTTAGCTTGTTCATGAATATTGATCTTTGAGAGAACTTCACTTATGTAAGATATATAACAGTGATTTTGGCACCACAAATTTGATAACAAACAGGGATATAAAATATAGCACTTACAGACCTACTTGATGTAGGCTTTGTATCAAAGAGGGACCCATAGCGGCGGGGCCCCTCCATCCTCGGCGATGTCTCTCGCTCTCAATCTCTCTATGATCATGGCCCACCTATGATGTATGTATTTTATCCATGCCGTCCACCGAGTGGCCCACATGGAAGTCCGTTTGGATGGGCCCAAATGAAGGAAAACACCAATATCAATTTGATCCAAGAGTGTGGCTGACCTGACGTGGGCCCATCGTGTTGGGAAAGGCCATCCAAATCGTCCAATCTTATGGGGTTTGCTTGATAGGTGAGCCCCTTTCACCCAAGCCGTCCAGCGTCCTTGGACACTGGAAGCTGCCACCTGCTTTAACACACACACAGGTACTTATATGTGTATATACAATACATATAGTATATATTCCATATATTATATATTATATAATATCGTATATTAAATGGGTGGGCCACTGCTCGTGGGACCCACCCACTGGCAGCTTTTGTGCATGGGAGGGATCCCATGCTGTCCATCTATCCGGTGGGACCCAGCACCTCACGAGGTGTGGGGACCACACGTGGTGTATGGGTCCTACCTATGGACGGCCAGCAGCAGGTCATTACCCCTCTTGGCATCAACATCCAACCTGTCTAGATGGTGGGACCCATCTGCCATTTGACGTCAGCAGTTTTTGCGGGTCCCACGTGAGATCCAGACCGTCCAACGGTGGGACCCATATCCACGGCTCAACTGGACGGAGTGAAAGATACCACATTTCAACGCTGACATCTTGGCATTTATTCCAAGTACGGTGGCTGCAAGGGAGTGAAAGACACCTCATTTCAACACTGTGGTCGGTGGGGTCCATGGGACCCACCCACGTTGTCCATCCAGTTTTGTGGGCCACACTACAGTGTATATGTTTGATCCAAACCGTCCACCGCCTTTTAGACGGTGGGACCCACCCCACGTGTGGGCTACCATGATGTATGTGTATGTAGGCCGTCTAGGGCCTGGACTTTGTGATATATTAAATATAATATTAATATATTATATTATATTATTTTAATATATATTATGATATATATATATATATATATATTGATAAGGGTGGGCCCTACGTGGAACCCACCTCTAGCCCCTTCATTGCATAAAAGTTGCACAGCAGCAGATATATTTGTAATATATATTATATATTGTGTATATATTCATAAAGGTGGGCCCTAGGTGGACCCACCTCTGCTGTTCTTTTCGCAGCATATGTTGCATGTACAGTAACATTAGCTGCCCTGTGGCGTGTAGACTTGCTACTGTACACGGCCCAAGTTCCGTGGGTCCCATTTGATCCATCTAGGCCGTCTAATTATGCAACCCACCATGATGCATGTGTTGTATACAAATCGTCCAACCATTTAAAATATCATTTTATGGCATGAGCAAAAGAACGGGTTACATCTAAGGTTCAAGTAGACCGCACCATTTAAATAGCGGACCGGGACATCCACCATTTAAGCTTCTAAGGGCCATGGTAGTTTCCAATTAAGCTGATATTATTTTCACTTCATTTATCCCTATGTTATCTTATGAATAGGTCGGGTCTTAAAATATATAAGGGCGGGCCCGACTTGATATATATGAGGCTCACCGGTGCGACCTATTTGATATACATGAAACCCGATGGTGCGACCCATATAATGCGGCCCATGTAATGTGGCCCATTTAACATATATGGCCCAATTGCGAGGCCCACCTGTTGTGTATTTGAGGCCTGATGAGATGTATGTTGACCCATATGACGAGGCTTATGTAATGTAAATGAGGCCCATCATGATTATACGTAAGGACATGGCCACTATTCGTATGGCTTGTGTGGGCTACTCCTTGGGAGCAATGTTGGTTAGATGTCCACACTGATGGGCAATGACGGTTGAATTCCACATTGCGACCTTCCCTTAGGCCTTGTTAGGCCCAATCTCATCATTCCCGTAGTCGGTTAACCCAAATAAGTGGGCCCTATTCGCCGTAGACGGATGACTCCACGTCATCGGATTTGATATAACCACGGCTGAGTGCCGATCTTTATATTATGGTTGATCGACTAATCATCTGTGGACCCCGCTTTGTTTATCTACGGATTATCGGTGCCGATTGTCGTGATTGATTTGCCGATTCTGATTATTGATCGATTCTGATTGTCGTGACCGATTTGCTGATTTCGATTGTCGTGACCGATTGCCGATTAACGATCGCCGTTTATCATAACCGATTGATGATTCTGATTATCGTGACCGATTTGCCGATTCTGATTATCGATCGATTCCGATTGAATTGACTGATTGCCGATTAACGATCGAGGCTGTTTATCTTGACCGATTGCCAATTTCGATTGATGTGATCAATTTACCGATTTCGATTGTCGTGGCCGATTGCCGATTAGCGATCGAGGCTGATTATCGTGACCGATTGCCGATTTTTGATTGATGTGACCGATTCATCGATTCCGATTGTCGTGGCCGATTTGCCGATTTTGATTGTCGTGACCGATTGACGATTCCGATTGTCTAGGCCGATGGTATAGGCCGATTCTGATTGTCGAGGCCTATTGTGATGTATTCGAGGCCCACGGGATGTGGCCCATTGTGATATATTTCCGACCCATATCGTGAGGCACGCCTTGATGTAAATTAGGCCGGTGGGAGCGGCCCATTGCAATGTATATTAGACCCGTGAGATGTGACCCACTTGACGTATATGTGGCCAATGAGTGAGGCCCAGCATGATGTATATCAAGCTCTTGAGTGAGGCCCATGGTGTTGTATATTTGGCCCTGGTGTGAGGCCACGAGTCCACTGTATGTTAGGCTCTATATGGACCATTCCTTGCGAGCAATGTTGGTTAAATGTCTACATTGTCGAGGTTAATTGTCGATGCCAGTTATTGATACCGATTATGAGTATGCGACCGCATAACATCATGATACATGCCCATACACATCATCTGTATGTTTGTTATGAGATGTGGTTGATCATTGCATATGTCATTGAGTATGTTGTTATGAGACTCCCTGATAGGCGGGGGATATCTCACATGAGCGCATGGTATGCGCAGGATTGATGCATGACTGGTTTGTATGACTCATGCATCTTGCATTATGATTACTGTACGCCCTAGCGACATCAGGGCCGTAGCCTCCACAGGTATATCGTGGATGGCTAGATGGGACACCGAAAATGTTTGGTTCGAGCATCGGGCTGCCATAGATGGCCCTGGGTGAAAATCCCTAAAACTCTCTTGGTACCAGAGGACGCCCCAACGTCGAGACCGAGTGGATACATGAGCGTCCGAGTACCGAATACCAGGAGGCTGCGTCTCCCACTGTGTCGTGGTCGGTTGGGAGGGAGTGTGGCCTTACTCGCCCAAGCATAGGGGGCATTGATAGGTTGAGTCTGACTAGCTCGAGGAATGGGTCCGCTATCGACGTGCCGAATAGGCATTGACAGACTATTGGCCAGGCGGATAGTGAGGTTTCTTACGCTCACTTGGACTGTGCGGCTAGGAGAACGGCAGTGCCATTTGGAGTGTACTAAACCTCGGTGATGATCCCAGAGATGAACTGTACTGATATGTGGACTTATTGAGCAGGATTTACATATTCATTCATTCATTCACTATCCACTCGGGCTGGTGGTGTGCAACTATTTGTTATGTGGACTTTCGCAATGGCCAGGATTTCGGTTGGGGCGCGCGACTAACTTGAGATCAGGAGTTTACCACAATGAGTCTGACTATCCAAATTTAGGTATGAGACTAGTTTGAATAGAAGTCCCTTGTGATGGACCCCATAGTCTGCGATACTACACACTATCATCCCGGTTTCACACTTCAGCATAGTATTCCATTCGCACCGCATATTGCATTACATTCACGGCATATGACATTTTGGGTTACCTGTGTTTCTACATTTATATGGTTTAGATACATCATCTGATATTTGACTCTTTATGACTCTTCATTTGTATAGTTGATCTGTATTGTGTATTTTGATATTGCTTGACTCATGGACTTGTCAGTATTTTCGCTTACTTTGATAACGTATGATTCATGATCTTGCGCCTATTTTGACATTATATGATTATGACATTGCGTTAAATACTTGGCACTTTCCTTGTGCACACACTAAACCACCCTCTAAGCTTTCTATAAGTTTATACACGATAGATGCGTGCAGGTGATGTTAGGTTGCAGCAGTATTGAGCTTGGACCGTGCGGTGGTCTTTTGGAGCTTGATTTTCGATTTATGTATTTCCTTTCGGCATTGTACTCAAATGATTATATTAGTGGATATGTGATGATAATGTTGTCTTTATGATTTAGGTATACTTGTGGTTATGCTTATTATAAGTTAAATGTACATTGAAAAAAAAAATCCTCCTTGTAGGATCCGAGGATCGGAATCTGGCGTATGGACGCCAGAAGCTGAGAATGGGGTACTACGGAGGCTGTCGGCACTGGATTCGGCGATCGGGATTCCAGTGAATCCGATTTTCGGATTTGGGACGTGACATATTTTATCCACTTTTTTTATTTTGGGTAGACCTCTTACTAATTCACTTTTGCTCAATCTATACAAGTTGCGGCAGTGTACATGTCCTAGGTGCTTATGTCATAATTCGGTCTCGTCGGTTTGGACCGTGTAACACGATAACTTATATGAGCTTGAGTCACTGACTATGTAGCAGTTCTCAGAAGTTTTGCGACCAATTAATATTACAGAACCATTCTTATTTAAAATTTCACACCCTTGGTTGGTAAATTTTATACTATGATTATTATCGCATATTTGAGAGATGCTTAATAGATTATGTTTTAAACCTTCTACATATAAAACATTCTCAAATAAAGGCAGGTTAAAGAGTTGAACCGTACCTTAGCCAACAATTCCGCAATTGTTACCATCACCGAATGTGACTGAACCATCAGTCATGTCTTTAAGACTGGTTAACAGACCTTTGTCACCTGTCATATGTTTGGAGCAACCAGTATCTAGGTACTACTTTGAATGGCTCGAAGCCTTGAAAGCGGTGTGGACAACCAAACAAGCAACCTTAGGGACCCATTTCATTACAGTTTTGGGTTTAGGAGCATAGTTGGTCTTCTTATGTTTATAGTCGTTATAAGTCCTACCCACTGAGTTAGATTTTACGAGCTCCTTAAGCAAGTCTACAATTTTCTCAGCTAAAGGATAACTATTCTGATTTTTATAGTTGATATGGTTGCTTTTGGATTTTAAAGTCTGAAAAGTTTTGGTATTTTTAGAATTATTTTGATTCAGACTTTTCCCTTTTGAGTTAGAAGACTGCCATTTAACAAATTTAGGTGGAGTATTCTTATATTTGGGAGGAATACTTTTATCATAGCCCAATCCAGATTGATCGCCACATTTTCTGGATCCGGATAAAAGTTTTTCTAAATTAGGATCACCTTGGGCATACCTCCATGTGTCCTTCAAACTCAAAAGTGAAGAGACTTCTAGTTTCAGCTTTTTATTTTCAGATTTAAAGTTTCCAACTTGGGACGTTTGGAAATCTAAGTCGCACTTAGGTTTTTCAAAGCAATTTGAAAGGTGTGATTTTTGTAAGACTAGATTATCAAAATTCTCTTTTAGTTTTGAAAACTTTTCTTTCTGAAGTTTTAACTTTACAGCTATTTTGCAACTTTCCCTGTATAGGGCATCAAAAGCATCTTGAAGGTCTTCTTCATTTTCATGGTGTAACATCCCGAAAAATCGAGGGTCGAGTAGTAACTCAACTCTCGGGTTTCCAGAACATCACTTATGCAACATAGATAATGATGATTAAATGTTGTTTGTGTTAGTACAATAAACATGAGCGAGATTCAACCAAAACATTAATTCATACTCCAAATCCATGTATAAAACATAAGCGGAAGACTGAAAGGTGTACATAGATATATATGAAACAAAACATTCTCGATCTCCAGAGTATGAACACTAACTGAGTCACCGAATAAATACATTTGGTTCTGAATTAAAATGTCAAAATAGTACAACTGAAATTATTAACCCTGTAGCCCCGTAGCACTGGACAGCCTATGCGAAGCCTCCAGCGAACTGCATGTAGGAGAACTCCTCCTGATCGTCATAGAAGTCGGGCTCAATCTCCTGTGCTCCAGTGATACCTGCATCTGATACAGGGTCTGGTGGGTGTTTTAAAACACCGTCCCGTAACGTGGGAATGAGTGGCCAACTCAGTGGAACAATAAAGCACAGGTTAACATGTTATCAACTCAGTCAAGCAGTAATGATAAAGCAGTACAATCAAACAATTCTAACTACTCTTATTAATGCAAGTATGAATGACATGATGTATGCCCTTACCACACCCTCCCTCGTGCGACACCATCTCACGTTCGCGACATGCTTTCATCCCTCAGTGCTCCACATCTTCCAGGCACATGCAATGCATAATGAGCATGATTATCGAGTTATTATTAGTCCATTTCAATCAGCAGGATTGGGAAACTAAGGTACCTCCCTTGTATCATTCCCAAACATGATCCATTCTAGGGTCGTCAGTCCTAGTTAATATCAGACGACGGTGTGTTTTCTAGGTCACTGCAAAGGCTGTCAGGGCTGTTACGCACAAAGGTTACACCACTCCCCCATCACCTCTTTAACGATTCATCACTATACAGAAACAGGCCTAGTTTATACTCTGTTACTACGGGAAGGCTCATCGCCTCACCGCAGATTTAGAGTATGCTCGAGGTCACTCCACTGACACCCTACCAACTGGCAGTGTATTTTCGAAGCCCGACCAGTCCGCTTATTGAGAATGGAACCCGGATACAACCCGACTGGGGACCATAGCCAGGCTGTGCCAGCATAGGCTGACAACACAAATATAGTGTCCCATACCACCATAATCGGCTCACGAGTCTGGTTGCTCACTGGTCACTACGGGGAGGCACGTGGCCCCAGCGTAGGCCGACAGCTCTACCACGGTGTCCCATACCACTATGCCCGGCTCATGAGTCTTAGCGGATCGAGGTACCATGGTTAAAAGGGATTTCACTGGTAAGTTTGGTACCCTAGGTTCAAGCAGTAGCGTCCAAACATGGTGAACATACATGAGACAGATCGGGTTGCTTGACGTGCTCGGCTAGCTCGAGCGCACAACAAGTTGAGCGATATAAAGCGCATAAGCACTTCGTGTAGCCAACCACTATCGCCAACCGAAGTACGACTCGGGTTCGTCGAACACATCTCACGTGGCAAATGAATCACAGCCACAAATTCAATTCTGGTACCGATTGTCTGGACTATAATCATAGCCTCAAACACAATCAATTTCAGATAGATAAAGCAATAATGGATCAAGATTCAAATCATACAATCAAATTCTGGTATTCTCCGTTTAGGGCAGTCAGGGCTGTTGCACGGAATCGTTACACCACTCCCCCATCACCCATGACGGATCATACAACGTAAACATAAATTTAAACATATGCATTACATAGATAAAATCATGCAATCAATTGAGCATGTTATGAAGTACAACATAAGCATGGGTTTGTACATATTCAATTTCTAATCACACAGATATCTAAAGAAATCATACACATAGTTAAAGAAGCTGAGAATCATACCTCAACACCCTTAAACATTACAATTTACTAATTACTACCCATTCAGACATTTCAACAAACACTTTAAAATACATACATCAACGTACATGACATATGTTGATCACATAGTCATTAGGCCAAATCCTTTCACTAGGGAGTTGCCCCAATCATAACATGCGTACACCCACAACGGATAGTCATGGCAAGTAGGAATCCAAGCTCCATATTCAATTGAACATTTTCACAAACACTTGGGCTACGCATTTCAACATATATAGCGTATAGTGGCCATGGCATGATTCAGGGCAAATCCTTTCGTCAAAGGGGTATCGCCAATACAACAATCATATATCCATGACAATTAGTCATGGCGAGCATGAATGAGAATTCTATACTCATTCATCCATTTTCACAAACACTTAGAATACACTATTACAACATACATGGTGTATGTTAGCAAAACATGTATTAGGGCTATCCTTTCGCCAGGCAAGTATTTTATCCATGTATAATATATTCATACAGCAAATAATCATGGCAAATACATCTCCAAAATTTATACGTATACAGTACATTCTAGAATACACACTTTCAACATACATAGTGTATATAAGCAAAACATGTATTAGGGCGAGTCCTTTCGCCAAACAAATAATTTATCCACATATAATATATTCATACAACAATTAATCATGTCAAACACATTTCCAAAATTTGTATGTATACGGTACTTTCTACAAATACCTAGAGTATGTAGAATTCCATATTTTTCATCTTTAATCGAAACGGAAAACGGACAGCACTTTGTACATTGCAATTGCATGCAAATCATGAATCTATCATTATCTGACATTGAAAGCGTTGAAAACCATAACCTATACACGTAAAGTCCGCACCTTTTGATCGTAGAATCGAAACGGAGTTGATAGAATTGCTAAGCTTCCGTATTCGGCAGTTTGGCAACCTATAGAACGAAATAGGTTAGCTATTTCATAACATACAACCACCCAAGCCCCAAATCAGATTAGGGTTAGGGTTTCTTACCTAGAAACGGAGCTGGAATCGCCGGGAAAGCGATTTGAACGGAGCGGTGTAGCTCGTAAAGCGGCAGGGAAGAGTGGCAGGGAGGTTCTCCCATTGCTCCCACACTTTCTCTCTCTTTTCTCTCTTCTCTCTCTAGGTTTTCTCTCAAATTCGTATGGCTGCAATGAGAGAAGGTTTAAGGTCCTTATATAGCCTAAAAACTCACCGAAACAGACTCCAGATCAAAGTATACTTAGGTTATAACCAAAGCGAGTCAGTTTCAGCTCAACGGAGGACTTCTGGCGGGCCTCCTTGAGCCAAAGGTCGGACTTAAGCTCACCTACAATGAATCTAGGTTCTATTAAGTTTTCGTTCCAGTAGGGTTCTCAGATCACGCGTGGCGGACCAGTTTCAGTTCAACGGTCAGCGGATCTCGATCGGAGATTCCGAGTACATGTAAATGTGTATGAAATTTCTCCTGATCCGAGGGTGTAATTTGGTCTGATTCTGACGGTCTGGTTGCTTAAAACTGATCCGCAAGCGAGAGGTGCCAGATTACTATTCAAGATATTTTATTTTGAATTAATTTCACATTTCTCACACTCTTCACTCCGAGCTCAAGCGAATAGCGCTGGGACACTATCTGGATTTGATTTCCGAGATGGTTGTCAAGCCCAGCGAGGCGGTCCTAATTCCTTAACTTCGTGTTAATCAGACTTCCGACGTGCGGTCCAGATCTGATACGGAGTTTCAAGATGCTCCCGAGAGCAGCCGGGTAATGAGATTGATCCTAGATTTTAGGGTAACCTAGCGTCAATGATTCTACAAGTTTTGGGTCTTGCAGATCGTATTTAAAGTGATTGGTGCTAATTTCACAGGCACTCTAGTTTAACACTAGTTAAATCTTGCCTAATTTCTAAAGGATTTAGTCCTGAGTGATTTCGGTCTGAGGTGGTACTTAGACCTTTGTTGCAATGTTTAGTTTAAGTATTGTTCTTCATCACCTAAACTTTAAGGTAGTGTCTAATGTGAAAGTACTTAGAAGGATTTAAGGAACAAGGTAATGAAAGGTGAGATTTATGAAGAAAATGGTTTGAAAAGAGACTTACGACCCTCGAGTTGAGTGTTTGTGAAGTTAAATAGGAGTTAGGATTGTCCCATCGCCTAAGGACGTCTAATTCCAGGTTGGAAAAAATCCGGGTTGTTACAATCTACCCCCTTAAAATAAAATTTCGTCCCCGAAATTGCCTAAGGGTAATAAGGAAAGATTTTATTATTTCATTTGTATAAGACTTATTGTTTTCAAGCCTCTATGCGCGGTAGGGTGTATATTAGCCTGGGTCATTTTTAGTCTACCCCTCTTAAAACTTATTTCTTTATCCATTTCTCATACCCTGATGGTTTGCTACAATTTACTTTTGTACCTATTTGGAGTCTTGACGACAGTTCCCAATAATTTAGAGTAAGATAGCTGTTTTCATTATTTGACCAACACGGAGAGATGATTATAGTGGGCTTGATCCCGATACATTAATCATCTACCTTTCCAGGGTAGAAGGATCATCGTATCCCTTCCTAATCCTGATGGATCCTGGTCTTCTGCTCGGCTAAGCAGTAAGTCCGTTGGCAGTCACCCAGGATTGAGAATTGGGTCAAGTTGCGAATGCTTCGCAGTTGTATATTTCAGTAACTCCATAGTCCGATCACTCTAAAAGCTTAGGGAATGGTCATCGCTAAAAGGTTCAAATATCCTCTTTCTAAGGTTACCCTGTAGGTCTTGGTTTAAGAGAGTCCTTAATATAATCTATATTCAAGGACAAGGTAAATCCATGTCCTAATAGGTCATCCTAAAGAGGTTTCTAAGAGTATAGAATTGGCTAAGGTTTCTATTAACATTTGTGAATACACTAACTCTATTTATTGTGACCTAACTCGTAACTATTGATAAGTCTAATAGTACGAATTAATGTAATACTTGAGCCCTAATTGTCTTTATTCCAGTAATTTCAACGTTAACGATCTAAGGAAGGTTTAACCCCTAGCTAGTGACCATCTAGTGACCTACCCTATTGGCAACATGAAGTCGTAGAAATTTTTCATTTCAACCCTCCTATTATTTATAACATAAGTGTCACCTCTAGTTACCGTATTACTTTTGTAATAATCCAGTGTTAGGCCTTTTTCTTTCATATGAATTGGTTTAATAGACTCAATGTGTACCATTAGAAAAAACAGGTATACCTTGAATGTGGGTAGTGACCTCAAAGGCTAAAGGCGCTGCAGTTGCGGATTCAGGTGTCTCAGCGGCAAGCGCATGCACATGGGCTCGTTGAGGATGATTTGGTTGCGTTGCCATAGTTCGTTGAGGTGGCTTACTCTGAGGTACAGACGAGCGGTAAAATGGCTGCACTGGTGGTGCAGGTCATAAGGGTGGAGCCGATGTATCACGTGGCGGTAGACGGTCGGTCTTCTGAGGTGGCGTAATCCCGTTGTCTTTCATCTTGGTAAAACAAAAGGGGTCAGTGTGTCCCCCTCTGTTGCAAAACGTACACCGACGTTTCGCTCGCCTTTGCTGGGTCAGCAGAGCCTCAGGCCTATGAGGCGAATCTTCAGGTGGCCTCTTGTCGAGGATTGGCCTGATCTGCGTCTCAGCAGGACGTGCAGGTTGTGAAGCTGGAGTCGTACTGCCATGCTGGGACAAAGCCTCAGAAATAGTGGTCAGAAGCTGCTGGTGCTGTCGCTGCTGCTGCATCTGCTGCTGATGCATCATCATCAACAATAACTGCTCAAACCTATCAGTAGGTGGAGCGGCCTACGGCTCATACGGCGTCGAAGAGGATGCCTGGTTCTGCTCGCGAACTGGTGGTGCATAAGGGGGTAGTCCAACTGTAGGACCAGTGGGAGGCAGAGACTCAGGTATAGTCCTGCGATCAGGGTCCAAACTAGGGTCTCTGCGACCATCACCCCGAGAAGGAGCCTGGTCCATCGCATCAGTGAGTAATAGGTGTGCTGTGCTCCGCGTATATTTCCGCAGCAGGCCCTATACAACATAGGATGCAACGCATGTGAGATGAAGCAATTCAACCCAATACACAAGCACCCAAGCATTCTACACTCTCCATAGCAAAAGAAATTGTAAGCTTTTCATTTACCCAAATTGTCACAATACATGGATAACAAAATTACATGAATCATGACTGAAGATGCATGTGAGCTAATTACAACCAAGCTTCAAATACTTAAAACATACTACCATCTACTACTACATCCATCAACAAGAAAACATAAGCCGCCTAATGCGGTAACTGTATCGGGGTAGAGGTTGTATGTGAAGATGTGATGTAGTAGACAAAATTCGTCTGTCATATGGGACGCTAGCAGACTCTTGTTTGGCTGCCACAAAACCAGCTGCGAACAAAAGAACCAAGTGCGGCGATCTCTTTCACGAGCAGTCCCCAGATTCTATTCGCTAGCATGTACGTCACCAAGGGGCATATTCATAAGCCGCGCAATCACCCTCACATCAATAGTGGCAAACAGATCCACCCCAACTAAGAGCCCAAACTGCAACGGTTCCAGTGTAGGCTCATGAATGTTGGCGTAGAAGGCTCGGACAGTACCAGCATTGGCGTGACCTCTAGCCTCAAACAGCACTCTTCGATCCTCATACACTCCATGAGGTAGTGCCGCCAACTGGGCTCTCACAGCAGGATTTCGTGGATCGAGATCCCGCTTCGTCTGCAACTCCCGCTCAATGTGCATGTTCGCCAGGGCACCTATAGGTCGCCTTGAACGTGTAGGGCGACTAGGCCTAACCTCATCAGCAACGCTCTTTCTCCTACCCATAAGAGAGAGGATGGTGGAGATGGAGAAAATGGCCGAGATAATTGCGAGAAAGGCCATGGAACGGGAAGGAATGGAAAGAAAGAGGGCAGGAGGATTGGTTCTCCACAGATTTGGTTCTCATCAGTGGTTGTAGAGGCCCAACTAACAAGGAGTAAAGAAAGAAAAATGAAGAAAATGGATGGGTTAGAGAGCTTACACGTTTAGAGCTTCAAATGGGGCATGTAAGAGCCCAAATGAGAGAGAATGGAGCGGGTAGGGGGTAGGTTACGTTGTAAACGTTGGAGGAGGATGAGTTGGGCAAGAAATGATGAAATGAGTGATTAGAGGGAAGGTTTGAGAGGTAAAACAGCAAGTTGAAAAGGGAAAGGGGGCTTTAAAGGGTGAAATGAGAAAAAGGGGGGCAAATAGACCTAAAATAGGGGTCCCCCAGCAGTTCCGCACGCACCACACGTGCCTACGGTTCGGGCCGACCATGACCAGACTCGGCCCGACCAGCCCGGCCCAACCCGACCGCGGTCCACCGCGGTCCACTTTGCCACGTGCGCTACCCCGCGGTTGGGTGATGTTTTCCAACCCCCCAAGGTGCCAAATGCACCTTGGGTCCACTTGATTCCCCCCCGGATTGACACGTGTGGCCCCCCGACTCCGTTTCGTGTCGTTTCGGGTCAAATCGGACGTATTTTGCAATTCGGAATGAGTTATCTGACGTAAAATATATGAATTTGGGGTAGAACGAGCTAATGAAGCCAACCAACCCAACTTATCTAGGTTGCGCAGCCCAGAATTGCGGAAAAACCCTCCATTTGACGGTCGTTTCCCTGATTCAATTTCATTTTCCTAAAAATAGTAGTTTTAATTTAATTTCTCTTCATCTGTTGGGCTTTAGGAGTTACTCTCATTGTGAAAAGAGCCTGGAATAATTAGGAGGATGGTTTGGTGAAGCCAAATAGAACACTTACTATTTTTGGCTGAGAACCTTGCACACTAGTAGACATCACAACCTAGGAGTTTTAGTTGTAGTTTGTTTCTGATTTCTTTCTCATTACTTGGTATCCCTATTTAAAGGGTTGTGAACTCATTTTCATTTTTTCATTCATTAATCAATTTCAAATTTATTAGAATTTATTTCTACTTTCTGCTTTCTTTCCTCGTGGATTTGAGAAGTCTCTGTGAGGAGTCCAGAGAAGCTCCGAGGATTCGGAGTAGTTATCCTCTTCACATTTATTCCGTCTTCTATCTATTTTCAACGGTTGGGGTGAGGTGGATTGTAATCTAGACTCTTTAATAGACAACCTAGGAATGTTATAAGGTCGACCCGTGTGACCATAGTTCAATACACACTCGATTTCGGCGTTCGTTTTCAGTGAACTTCGCCTATTGGCGACATCGAGATACCTAGGACTGTTTCTACGTTCCGTCGCTCCCTCCTAAGTCAGAGTGCGTTAGAGTGCGTCGTGTGACCAGAACCCAAGTCCGGTTTAATCCAAATCATGCTCTGATACCAACTGTAACATCCTGAAAAATCGAGGGTCGAGTAGTAACTCAACTCTCAAGTTTACAGAACATCACTTATGCAACATAGATAATGATGATTAAATGTTGTCTGTGTTAGTACAATAAACATGAGCGAGATTCAACCAAAATAGTAATTCATACTCCAGATCCATGTATAAAACATAAGCGGAAGACTGAAAGGTGTACATAGATATATATGAAACAAAACATTCTCGATCTCCAGAGTATGAACACTAACTAAGTCACGAAATATATACATTTGGTTCTGAATCAAAATGTCAAAATAGTACAACTGAAATTATTAACCCTGTAGCCCCGTAGCACTGGATAGCCTATGCAAAGCCTCCAGCGAACTGCATGTAGGAGAACTCCTCCTGATCGTCATAGAAGTCGGGCTCATTCTTCTGTGCTCCAGTGATACCTGCATCTGATACAGGGTCTGGTGGGTGTTTTAAAACACCGTCCCGTAATGTGGGAATGAGTGGCCAACTCAGTGGAACAATAAAGCATATGTTAACATGATATCAACTCAGTCAAGCAGTAATGATAAAGCAGTACAATCAAACAATTCTAACTACTCTTATTAATGCAAGTATGAATAACATGATGTATGCCCTCACCACACCCTCCCTCGTGCGACACCATCTCACGTTCGCGGCATGCTTTCATCCCTCAGTGCTCCACATCTTCCAGGCACATGCAATGCATGATGAGCATGATTACCGAGTTATTATTAGTCCATTTCAATCAGCAGGATTGGAAAACTAAGGTACCTCCCTGGTATCATCCCCAAACATGATCCATTCTAGGGTCGTCAGTCCTAGTTAATATCAGACGACGGTGTGTTTTCTAGGTCACTGCAAAGGCTTCAGGGCTGTTACGCACAAAGGTTACACCACTTCCCCATCACCTCTTTAACGATTCATCACTATACAGAAACAGGCCTAGTTTATACTCTGTTACTACAGGAAGGCTCATCGCCTCACCGCAGATTTAGAGTATGCTCGAGGTCACTCCACTGACAACCTACCAACTGGCAGTCTATTTTCGAAGCCCAACCAGTCCGCTTATTGAGAATGGAACCCGGATGCAACCCGACTGGGGACCACAGTCAGGCTGTGCCAGCGTAGGCCGACAGCACGAATATAGTGTCCCATACCACCATAATCGGCTCACGAGTCCGGTTGCTCACTAGCCACTACGGGGAGGCACGTGGCCCCAGCGTAGGCCGACAGCTCGACCACGGTGTCCCATACCACCATGCCCGGCTCATGAGTCTTAGCGGATCGAGATACCATGGTTAAAAGGGATTTCACTGGTAAGTTTGGTACCCTAGGTTCAAGCAGTAGCGTCCAAACATGGTGAACATACATGAGACAAATCGGGTTGCTTGACGAGCTCGGCTAGCTCGAACGCACAACAAGTTGAGCGATATGAAGCGCATAAGCACTTCGTGTAGCCAACCACTATCGCCAACCGAAGTACGACTCAGGTTCATCGAACACATCTCACGTGGCAAATGAATCACAGCCACAAATTCAATTCTGGTACCGATTGTCTGGACTATAATCATAGCCCCAAACACAATTAATTTCAGATAGATAAAGCAATAATGGATCAAGATTCAAATCATACAATCAAAGTCTGGTATTCTCCTTTTAGGGCTGCCAGGGCTGTTGCACGGAATCGTTACACCACTCCCCCATCACCCATGATGGATCATACAACGTAAACATAAATTTAAACATATGCATTACATAGATAAAATCATACAATCAATTGAGCATGTTATGAAGTACAACATAAGCATGGGTTTGTGCATATTCAATTTCTAATCACACAGATATCTAAAGAAATCATACACATAGTTAAAGAAGCCGAGAATCATATCTCAACACCCTTAAACATTACAATTTACTAATTACTACCCATTCAGACATTTCAACAAACACTTTAAAATACATACATCAACGTACATGACATATGTTGATCACATAGTCATTAGGCCAAATCCTTTCACTAGGGAGTTGCCCCAATCATAACACGCGTACACACACGACGGATAGTCATGGCAAGTAAGAATCCAAGCTCCATATTCAATTGAACATTTTCATAAACACTTGGGCTACACATTTCAACATATATAGCGTATAGTGGCCGTGGCGTGATTCAGGGCAAATCCTTTCGTCAAAGGGGTATCGCCAATACAACAATCATATATCCATGACAATTAGTCATGGCGAGCATGAATGAGAATTCTATACTCATTCAGCCATTTTCACAAACACTTAGAATACACTATTACAACATACATGGTATATGTTAGCAAAACATGTATTAGGGCTATCCTTTCGCCAGGCAAGTATTTTATCCATGTATAATATATTCATACAGCAAATAATCATGGCAAATACATCTCCAAAATTTATACGTATACGGTACATTCTAGAATACACACTTTCAACATACATAGTGTATATAAGCAAAACATGTATTAGGGCGAGTCCTTTCGCCAAACAAGCGATTTATCCACATATAATATATTCATACAACAATTAATCATGTCAAACACATTTCCAAAATTCGTACGTATACGGTACTTTCTACAAATACCTAGAGTATGTAGAATTCCATATTTTTCATCTTTAATCGAAACGGAAAACAGACAGCACTTTGTACATGTGCAATTGCATGCAGATCATGAATCTATCATTATCTGACATTGAAAGCGTTGAAAACCATAACCTATACACCTAAAGTCCGCACCTTTTATCGTAGAATCGAAACGGAGTTGATAGAATTGCTAAGCTTCCGTATTCGGCAGTTTGACAACCTATAAAACGAAATAGGTTAGCTATTTCATAACCTACAACCATCCAAGCCCCAAATCAGATTAGGGTTAGGGTTTCTTACCTAGAAATGGAGCTGGAATCGCCGGGAAAGCGATTAGAACGGAGCGGTGTAGCTCGTAAAGCGGAAGGGAAGAGTGGCAGGGAGGTTCTCCCACTGCTCCCACACTTTCTCTCTCTTTTCTCTCTTCCCTCTCTAGGTTTCCTCTCAAATTCGTATGCTTGCAATGAGAGAGGGTTTAAGGTCCTTATATAGCCTAAAAACTCACTGAAACAGACTCCAGGTCAAAGTATACTTAGGTTATAACCAAAGCGAGTCAGTTTCAGCTCAACGGAGGACTTCTGGCGGGCCTCCTTGAGCTAAAGGTCGGACTTAAGCTCACCGACAATGGATCTAGGTTCTATTAAGTTTTCGTTCCAGTAGGGTTCTCAGATCACGCGTGGCGGACTAGTTTCAGTTCAATGGTTAGCGGATCTCGATCGGAGATTCCGAGTACATGTAAATGTGTATGAAATTTCTCCTGATCCGAGGGTGTAATTTGGTCTGATTCTGATGGTCTGGTTGCTTAAAACTGATCCGCAAGCGAGAGGTGCCAGATTACTATTCAAGATATTTTATTTTGAATTAATTTCACATTACTCACACTCTTCACTCCGAGCTCAAGCGAATAGCGCTGGGACACTATCTGTATTTGATTTCCGAGATGGTTGTCAAGCCCAGCGAGGCGGTCCTAATTCCTTAACTTCGTGTTAATCGGACTTCCGACGTGCGGTCCAGATCTGATACGGAGTTTCAAGATGCTCCCGAGAGCAGCCGGGTAATGAGATTGATCCTAGATTTTATGGTAACCTAGCATCAATGATTCTACAAGTTTTGGTTCTTGCAGACTGTATTTAAAGTGATTGGTGCTAATTTCACAGGCACTCTAGTTTAACACTAGCTAAATCTCGCCTAATTTCTTAAGGATTTAGTCCTGAGTGATTTCGGTCTGAGGCGGTACTTAGACCTTTGTTGCAATGTTTAGTTTAAGTATTGTTCTTCATCACCTAAACTTTAAGGTAGTGTCTAATGTGAAAGTACTTAGAAGGATTTAAGGAACGAGGTAATGAAAGGTGAGATTTGTGAAGAAAATGGTTTGAAAAGGGACTTAAGACCCTCGAGTTGAGTGTTTGTGAAGTTAAACAGGAGTTAGGATTGTCCCATCGCCTAAGGACGTCTAATTCCAGGTTGGGAAAAATCCGGGCTGTTACACATGGTCACTACCCAGATTTTCTTCACTGGTTGAATCATCATTATCTGAGAAAGTGAACTTCGCTAGAGTCATTAGGGCTTTAACATCATTAGCCAACTCGGTTTCAGAATCCTCTAACTCAGAAGAGACTTCAGAGCAGGAAGATTCATCCCTTGTAGCCAATATACCTTTCTTTTTAGACTTGTCCTTCTTAGTACATTTGTTTATTACATGCCCATATTCATGACCGTTGTAGCATTGACTGTCTTTTAGAGATTTCCAATTTCTAGATCTAGATAGTTTTTTCAATAGGTTTCTGCAAATCAACCCTCTTTTTACTCTTGAAAATCTTGTAAAACTTTTTGGCTAAAAGAGCGATATCATCTTCAAAAGTTTCTAAATCAGAATTATTAGTATTTTCATGAGAAATAATTTTAGAAGACTTGAGGGCAATTTACTTACCTTTGGGAGCCTTAAAATTTAACTCATAGGTTTGAAAAGACCCAACTAACTCTTCTACCCTCATATTATCCGTATCACAAAGTTCCTGGATCGTAGTCACTTTTGAATTGAACCGATCAGGCAACGAGCGCAGTATCTTTGCACAAACTTTACTTTCTGGGATCCTATCACCAAGACCCCCCATAGAGTTGACAATGTCATTCAATCTTGTATAGAAGTCCATAAAAGTTTCACTTTCTTCCATATGTATTTCCTCAAATTTGGTTGTGAGGATTTGAACTTTAGATTTCTCGACAATTATTGTATCTTTGTGTGTCATTTCCAAAATATCCCAGACTTGCTTTGCAGTATCACAGGATATAATTCTCTTGAATTCATCCGGTAATAGTGCGCAAGTAATAGCATTTAAAACCTTTACATTGACACTACTCTCACTTTTCTGAAGAGTGGTCCAAGAAAAGTAAGGTGAAACTTTTACAGTTTTAAATCCATCAGTACCAGTCACTTCAGTGGTAGGAGGGGTCCAATTGGTCACTGTGGCTTGCCAGACGCTCTCATCCATGGATTTTAAAAAGATCCTCATTTTGGCTTTCTAATAGGCATAATTGGAGCCAACAAATGGTGGAGGCTTAGTAATTGAGAGGCTATCAAAATTTGACATCTTAAAAAGATCAGATCGATTAGCTCAAGAATTTAATCCAAATAACAAAAATAAAATGAGCTATTAGGCTTTGATACCACTTGAAAAGGCCGAGCTAAATGTCCTAGAAGGGAGAAGGGGTGAATAGGACAATGCCAAATTTAAAAATAAAGCGCGAAAATAAAGACTTAATAAATAGTTGATAGCACAATAGAAAGCAACCTCTAAAATCAAGTATTAAGAGGTTGATACAAACTTGGTTTTAAGGACAACCTGACACCAAAAACCTATGGTTTATGGCAGCACAACCTTACTAGAACGTGGGTGAGTAGCAAAAACTCAAACTCAAATGGAGGTGAATGAAATAAGAACTAATCTATTACAACATTCACCACACAATGCTTGAAAAATAAAGATTACAACATTCACATCCATAAATACATCCCACAATCTTAAACCATAAAATGATAAAGAAATAAACTAAACATCCACCAAACATCAGAGAATTATAGTGGTTGTGTATGTACACCAACTGTCTAAAAACAGTCACATAACTACTCCACTCCTAATATCCACTCCCTCGGGATATTAGCGTTCACTAATCAAATAGGTTTTTCAAGGTTCACCTAAAACCTTCACAACTGTATTTTAAGTGGGCTCACACAATCACAACCCCACACTCCGAGATTTTCTGGCAGATCTCAGAAAAAACCAAATGAGATTTTCTGGTTTATCTCATAACCAAATAAAATAGAATTACAGAAAAAGAAACACTTATCTGTATGAAGATTCTGAAGTAGCCCGGTAGAACTAACTTGATGATGACGTAGATGTTCAACGTTCAGTCCCACAAGTGTATAAGGTTCTAAGTCCAGATGATTTTTAATTTAAATCAACCTGGGCTAGCATGATTTGATTTCGATCTCAAGAAAGGGTAAATCAAATGTCCCTTTTCAAAATCAGATTGGAATAGAGATCAAAAATCAAATAACAAGATCTACTTATAAAGAATCTAAAATATGTACAAACTAGCTTAGAATGAACACAAAATTATCTCAGAGTGATTGGTTAAATATAATTATAATTGAATAGAAAACTCTGAAATTTGAGTGCTATTTATAGGTGAAAAATCTGTTCACTCGACTGGCCTTAGGTTTGCTTCGACTGGTCTTAGGTCCAACAAATTTTCAAAAATTCTGACGCGGTAAGAATTGACAAGTGCTCGACTGGCCTTGTGAGTCCCACGACTGGTTGAGTGGCCTGCTCGACTGGTCGTGGACTACACATGACTGGTCTAGTGGGGCCAAAATGCTTGCTGTAATTTGAGTTGAGCCCTGCATGACTAGTCGAGCACTATTTACTCGACTGGTCGAGCAGTTTCTAGGACTGGTCAAGGACTAACTGAAAAATTATGAAAAATTGTAACAAATCCTGGACAGGTCGAGAAAAATTCTATGACTGGTCAAGCCAGTAATAGGGCTGGTCGAAAAAATAACCTATTAACCTATAAAATGACTGATACTAAGTATGAAAAGAACGTAACATGCCCTAAGGTCAATCTAGGTCATTCATACCTTATTTGTGAGATAGAACGTGTGAACCATCAAACTATCGATCACATCGGCAGCTTTAATTCTTACGATATTCGAAGCTTGGACTCAACGTATCGAACTTAGTCTTCAATTAGGACTTGAGTTCTTGGACGTTTCCGGTTACAGAACTTGAACCACAATATTGTGATGGGGTTCTTGAAAGATGAGTCTTCAACCAACACTTGAAACTCATACACTTTCTTCAGCTTGAAGATCTTGGCAAGTTCGTCTTAGATATCAGCAAGATTAATTCAGCACGATCGTTAAAGTTTCAAAGCAAATCAAAGCACAAGCTTGATATATAGAACACATAAGCATGACACAAACTCGAATTGGTTAGGCACACCAAAATTTGACTAAATTAGAGTTTTCAACATAGCAATTTTAGATAGTAGCTATCACGACGAACTTAATCAATTCGTAATGAATGATGTATGGTACTTAGTTCCTAGACTTAATGATAAACATATTATTGGAATTAAATGGATTTTTAAAAATAAGTTTGATAAATTAGGTAACATTATAAGATACAAGGCTAGACTGGTTGTACAAGGGTACACTTAAATAAAAGGCATCGATTATTGTAACGCCCTGAAAATCGGGGGTCGAGCATAAACTCAACTCCCGAGTTCCAGAACATCACTTATGCAACAAAATGAATGATGTTTGAATGTTGACTGTACTCGTGCATTGAACATGAGTGAGATTAAGCCAAAACAGCATATCATACTCTAGAGACAGTTAAATTTGCAAGCGGAAGACTGTGACAGATAGATAAAATATGATGAGTCTCCAGAGTGTGATAACATTACCAGGTTAAATAAATACAAGTGCAGTTCTAAAATGTACCAAATGTGAGGAAGTGTAATGCCTCCTATCCCATGTACCATAGCCCCGTCGATACAATATCAGGTCTTCATTGACCTGCCAGAGAGATACAGATAAGAGAATTCCTTCTATCATCATAGAAGTAGTCTGGCTCTGCTTCACAAGCATCGCCACCACCTGAAACTCAACAAATCTGGTTGGTGTGTACAACACCGTCCCGTAACGTGGGAGTGAGTGATCAACTCAGTGGAACAGTAAAGCATAGGTTAACATGTTATCAATTCAATCAATCAGTAATGAGAAAGCAGTACAAATCAAACAAGTCTAACTACTCTTATTAAATGCAAGAATGAAATGACATGATGCTGTATGCCCTTGCCAAACCACCCTCAAGCGACATCATCTTACGTTCGCGAATGCTTAACTCCCTCAGTGCGCCACATCTACAAAGCACATGCGGTGCGATGATGCTCATGATTACCAAGTTATTATTAGTCCATTTCAACCAGCAATATTGGGAAACTAAGGTACCTCCCTTGTATCATTCCCAAACATGATCCATTCTAGGGTCGTCAATCCTAGTTAATCTCATACGATATTATGGTTTGAGAGGCTTAGCGAAGGCATTACAAAGGGCTCGTCACCCGTCAGCACGGATACAGATCTCACCGTATGCAGATCAATTGCTGACCGTCAGCTCGAGTACAGGTCTCACCGTACTCGGCTCAATCACTAGCCGTCAGCTCGAGTACAGGTCCCACCGTACTCGGCTCCACTCATACTCTAGTCGCTGTGAAAGACTCGTCGCCAATCACAGCCCTTGGAGTATACTCGAAGATACTACAGAGGACTCGTCGCCCGTCAGCACAAGTACAGGTCTCACCGTACTCGGCTCTCGCCGTAGGTATCAACAGCTCGAATACAGTGTCCCATACCACCATATTCGGCTCACGAGTCTGGTTGCGCAATGGTCACTACGGGGAGGCGCATGGCCCCAGCGTAGGCCGACAGCTCGACCACGGTGTCCCATACCAACATGCCCGGCTCATGCGTCTTAGCGGATCGAGGTACCATGGTTAAAAGGGGGTTTCACTGGTAAGTTTGGTACCCTAGGTTCAAGCAATAGCGTCCAAACAGGGTGAACGTGCATAAGGCAGATCGGGTTACTTGACGAGCTCGACTAGCACGATCGCTCGTTGAGCTGCACGACATGAAGTGCATAAACAACTTCGTGTGGCCTAGCCACTGCCGACAGCAACGCACGACTCGAGTTCGTCGAACACATCCCACGTGGCAAATGAATCTCAGCCACGAGTTCAATCCCGTTACCGATTGCCTGGGCCATAATCATAGCCCCAAACACAATCAATTGCAGATAGATAAAGCAGTAATGGATCAAGATTCAACTCATACAGTCAAGGTCTGGTATTATCCGTTTAGGGCTGCCAGGGCTGTTGCACGCACTCGTTGCTCCACTCCCCCATCACCCATGACGGATCATACAACGTAAATATAGATTTAAAGATATGCATTACATAGTTAAAATCATAAAGCAGTTGAGCATGTTATGAATCACAGCACAAGCATGAGTTTGTACATGTTCAATTCCTAATCACACAACTATCAAAGGAGATCATACACATAGTTAAAAGAGGTTGAGAATCATATCTCAACATCCTTATACATTACAATTTGCTAACTACTACTCATTCAGGCATTTCAAGAAACACTTAAACAAACATACATCAACATACATGACATATGTCGATCACATAGGCATTAGGCCAAGTCCTTTCACTAGGGAGTTCCCCCAATCATAACACGCGTACACCCACGACGGATAGTCATGGCAAGCAGGAATCCAAGTTCCATATTCATTCAGTCATTTCCACAAACACTTGGGCCACACATTTTAGCATATATAGTGTATATTGGCCGTGGCGTGACTTAGGGCAAATCCTTTCGTCAAAGGGGGTATCGCCAATACATCAATCATGAATCCATGACAATTAGTCATGGCGAGCACGAATGAGAATTCTATACTCATTCAGCCATTTCCACAAATACTTAGAATACACTATTACAACATACATGGTGTATGTTAGTAAAACATGTATTAGGGTTATCCTTTAGCCAAACGAGTATGTTATCCATGTATACCATAATCATACAACAAATAATCATGACAATTACATTTCCAAAACTTACACATATACGGTATTTCTAGAATACACAATTTCAACATACGTAGCATTTACAAGTGAACATGTATTACGGCGATTCCTTTCGCCAAACTAGTATTTTATCCATATATAGTATAATCATACATTAAATAATCATGTCAAACATTTCTCCAAAAAAAATACGTATACGGTATTTCTACGTATACCTAGAGTATGTGAAATTCCATATTCTACAACGTTAATCGAAACAGGAAACGGAAAGCACTTTGTACATGTACAATTGCATGCAGATCATGAATCTATCATTATCTGACATTGAAAGTGTTGAAAACCCTAACCTATACACCTAAAGTCCGCACCTTTTGTCGTAGAATCGCAACGGAATTGATAGGTTTGTCTAGCTTCCGTATTCGGTAGTTTGGCAACCTATAGAACGAAATAGGTTAGCTATTTCACAACCTACAACAGTCTAAACCCCAAAACAGATTAGGGTTAGGGTTTCTTACCTAGAAACGACGCCGAAAACGCCGGAAAAAGCGTCAAGAAAGGGATGGTGCAGCCCATGTGGTGGCAGGGAACGATAGTAAGGAGATCCTCCCACTTCTCTCTCACTTTCTCTCTCTTTTCCCTCTCTCAAATCCCAATTCGTATGGCTGCCATGAGAGAGGGTTTAAGGTCCTTATATAGTCTCAAAACTCACCGAAATAGACTCCTGTTCAAGGGTTACTGCTAATATAGGTATTTCGTCACTTTTCCAGCTCAAAAGAGAGGTTCTGGTGGCCCTCCTTGAGTCAAACGTCAGACTTAAGCTCACCACACATGGATCTATGTGGGATTACGTTTTCGACTCGATCGGATTCCCAGATCGCACGTGGCGGACCACTTTCAGTTCAACGGTCAGTGGGCCACGATCCGAAATTCCAAGTACATGTAAATGTTCCTGAAATTTTTCTTAATCCGAGGGTGTAATTTAATCTGATTCTGACGGTCTGGTTGCTTAATACTGATGCGCAAGCGAATGGTGCCAGATCACTATTCCAGATATTTATTTTGTAAAGGGAATAGTGTTTTTCACATTTCCTCGCTCCGGATCCAAACAAATGGCCATGGGACATCAGCTGGACCTGATTTTTGAGATGATTGTCAAGCCCAGTGAGGCGGTCCTAGTTCCTTAACTTCGTGTTAATCGGACTTCCGATGTGCGGTCTAGACCTAATACGAAGTTTCAAGTCATTCCCGAGAGTAGCCGGGCAATGAGTTTGATCCTAAACTTTAGGGTAACCTAGAGTCAATGTTTTTGCAAGTTTTGGGTCTTGCAGATCGTATTTAAAGCGATTGGTGCTAATTTGACAGGCACACTAGTTTAACACTAGCTAAATCTCGCCTAATTTCTAAAGAATTTAATCCTGTAAGATTTCTGTCTAAGGTGGTACTTAGTCCTTTGTAGTTTATATATAAAGTGATCCAAGTTATACTACTTAGCTAGTTTAAGATAGTGTCTAGGGCGAAAGTGCTTTGAAAAATTGAAAGCACAAGGTAGTGAAGGGTGGGATTTGTGAAGGAAATGGTTTGAAAAGGGATTTGAGGCTTTAATTGAGCGTTTGGGAAGTTAAACCTGTGTTAGGATTGACCTATCGCCTAAGGACGTCTAATTCCAGGTTGGCAAAAATCCGGGATGTTACAATTATGATGAAACCTTTGCCCTAGTAGCTCGTCTTGAATCTATCAGACTGTTTATATCCATTGCTTGTTACAAAAATTTCAAAATCTATCAAATGGATGTCAAGAGTGCTTTCTTGAACGGTTATCTACATGAGGAAGTATATGTAGAATAACCTACTGGTTTTGAAGACCCTAAACATATTGATCATGTTTATCACCTGAAAAAGACACTATATGGATTAAAACAAGCTCCCAGGGCATGGTACGAGAAATATATTAAGTTTCTAATGAGTCATAACTTTGTAATGGGAAATGTTGATAAGACATTGTTCGTAAAGAAACACAATGATCACATACTGATAGTACAAATATATGTTGATGACATTATCTATGGATTTACTTATTCTAACATATCTGTTGAGTTTTCAGATTTGATGACGTCCAAGTTTGAAATGAGCATGGTTGGAGAACTGAATTATTTTTTAGGTCTGCAAGTGAAACAGCTTGAAGATGGGATCTTTATTTCTCAAACCAAGTATGCTCTAAACTTGGTGAAAAAGTTTGGATTTGAGAGCGGTAAAAATTTCGATACTCCTATGACTACGACACTTAAGCTCTCTAAGAATTCAACAAGTAAAAGTGTAAATCCTAGGTTGTATCGCAGTATGATATGTAGTTTATTATATTTAACCGCGAGCCGACCTGATATTGCATTTAACGTAGGAATCTGTGCTAAATATCAATCTGACCCTAAAGAATCCCACCTACGCTAGATATCAATCTGACCCTAAAGAATCCTACCTGAATGTTGTTAAGCATATTTTGAGATATGTCGCAAGTTCAGCCAATCTTTATCTTTAGTATCCACACGATATTAATGTTCCATTAGCCGGTTATACTGATGCTGATTGGGTTGGTAATATTGATGACCGCAAGTCTACCAGCGGTGGATGTTTTTATGTCAGGAACTGTCTAGTTTCGTGGCATAGTAAGAAACAGAGTTCCATATCGCTTTCCACAGCTGAGGCAGAGTATATTGCAGCCAGTAATGCATGCACTCAGTTTGTGTGGATGAAGATGATGTTAAATGATTATGGATTTGTGCAAGATTCTATGCTTCTGTATTGCAATAATTCTAGCGCAATCAACATTTCTAAAAATCCAATCCATCATTCACGAACTAAGCATATTGACATTAGATATCATTATATTCGTGAATTAGTGAAAGATAGGATTATTTCATTGGATTATGTTCAAACTGAAAATCAACTTGCAGACATTTTCACAAAACCACTTAATAGAAACAGGTTTACTAAATTGAAATTAGATATTGGTATGTGTAATGTGATATGAGTTAATTGTGTTTGCTTGTACTATATTGCATGTTTTTATCTTTTTTAGAATTTTTAAATCAAAAAATTGTTGAAAAATGGAAAATTTTGAGGTTGCACGACCAGTCGAGTAGCTCGGGTTTGGGGGTTTTAAATGGGCAAAAAGCATTTTTTCTTCATTTCTCTCATCTTCTCCAACAAGCCCTTCCATGACTAGTCAAACCCACCTTTGATTGCAACTTGGTTAGTGCATCTTTTCCATTTTCCTTTTGGATTTAGGATCTTTGTACTTCTATTTCCTTGATTTTGAGGTTTATTTTAAGTTTTCTTGTGGTTTCTTTGGTTTTCTAGCATAAAATATGATTTGGGAGAAACCTCCATTCCTTTTTTGTATTCCTTTTTTGCATTGTGTAATGGAGAGTAGATACAAGAAGAGATCCTCTCGTGGTCAATCATCTTCCCGTTCCACACTGATTACAGTGCGTACTCTTCGACCACCTGAAGAGGACCCTGAATATGTGTGGGATATTTGTCTCCGCAATATTATTGTTGAGCGGACAGTTAACTCCAATCATTTTAGTCCTTTCAATATCATTCCTCTCCTTGAAGCTATAGGATGGGTTAACATATTGAATTGGGGCGGTCCTACATACCGGTCCATTGCACAGGTCGTGTTTGCTTGTATAAGTGACTTTTCTATTGAAAACTTAACCTTTACTGTGACAACTAAGGAAGTTCCAATTGATGTAGACCGTCATTTAATCTCTGGTTTGATAAATATTCATGTAAATGATGAAAGAATACATATCTCTACGTTAGTTGCGAGACCGTCTGAATCTGAAGAACGCATGCTAACTAGAGTGTTGTGTAACATGAATGCGGAATGGAATTTCGGTATTTCGCTCAGTTCCAAAAATATAGTACTCAGATACAGGATTCTTCATCGTATTTTCATTTCTAATGTGTATCCTTGGTCTGGTAACAAAACTGAGTTAACTTCTTTTATGGCTCGCATACTTCACTCAATTGTTTCTGGTGTTCAAATATGTCTTCTGTCTCTTATTTGTTATATAATAATTCAATTCGTCTCCATCCTGGCAATAGTGATATTCCCTTTGCATATCTGATGGCCATGCTAGCTATTCATAGTCTTGTGGTCATGCCTGTTGGAGAAGCTCCTATTTCCCATCTACCCTTAACAATTCCAACATTAACAAGATGAATCTGAGGTTGGTACTCGGCCAAGTTGATAAAGATGATGTAGGAGCTGCTCAAGAAGCTGGAGAGGAAGATGCTTTACCTTCTGATGATGTGAACATGAATGATTTATTTGATGAATTAAATTTTGAGGCTGATCCTGACTTTCAACCTTCTAATTTTGATGAGCGGTTGAAAAACCTAGAGGAAAAGGTGGAAGGTTTGCATGTATCCTAAGAGACTCAATTCAAATATATGCACAAATATCTTAGGCACATTAACAAGGGATTACATCAAATTGATCCATCTATTCCTGCTCCATCTTCTAGTTTAATTAAACTCTTTTTATTTTGGGCATGTATTAACTATTATCTTTATTTGTGCCTCGATAATGTTTGGACTTATATTTTTTTGTGAACATGACTTTATGATTCCTGAATATGTTTTGTTGAACATGTTTATGTTATTTACTCTCTTCTTTCTTATACTTCTCATATCTCTTTGATTTTATCATCAGCTTGTTTTTCTTTCCTTTGTCATATTGTGATAAAAAGGGGGAGAAAATGTTGATTTTGTGGAATGATTTTAATGCTGGGGATGTGTGATTGTAGAATATGGTCTATTTTTTTATTAGACATGTATTTGATTTATACAAGTTTTACATATCAGCTCGCCTAGATTGAGGGGGAGTAATGGATTGAGGGGGAGAGTAATTGTTGCACATTTGGTGCATGATTCTTTTTTGTGGTAACTGGTGCATGATTCTTTATTTGGTTTAGTCATAAATTTGACAAAGGGAGAGATTTTAAATTCTATATTGTAAATCTAGCACCCAGAGTTGTCAAATTTTGTTGTGCCAAATCATTTAGAATCTGTATCATGTTTTGATGAGATGAATTGATCGACTTCATGCACTTTAAAGTTGTCCAAGTCTTTGTCGAACTTCTCTATGTATTCAAGTTGAAGAAGCATTGTCGAAGTTCAAGATTTCAAGCTCAAGTACATGTGCAAGTTCAAGGCTCAAGTTCGAGTCTAATCTACCTTAAACAATCTCAAGAACTCAAGTCTTTACTCAGGCTCAAGTTCAAGATTTGAAGACAGGCTTCAAGTATTTCATGTGTATGAGTTAGCAGAGCGAACAATGTTTTAATTGTTCGAACTCACAAACAAGGTATGGATGACCCTAGATTGACCATAGGTTAGGTCATATTCATTGCATATGCTATGTGGGACATTTCATAAGTTTATAGGACATTTCCTCAACTAATCCTAGTCTTTGTTCGACTAGTCTAAGTTCTAGGTCGACCAGTCCAAGGTTTGTTATGAATTTTCAAAATTTTCTGTTAGACCCTCGACCAGTTATGGAGACTGCTCGACCAGTTGAGTGAACAGTGCTCGACCAATCGTGCGGGCTCGACTCAAAGTCCAGCAAGGTTTTTTGGTCCCACTCAACCAGTCGAGCAAGCCACTCGACCAGTCGAGTAACGACCTTATCTAATCACGCCAGAAATTTTAAAATTTAGTTGGTCCTTCGACCAGTCGAAATGACCCTTAGATCAGTCGAGAGAATAGTATTTTCACCTATAAATAGAGGATGAATCTCAAAGTTTTTCATTCATTCCAAGCTATATCAAACCATCACTCTAAGAGATAAGTTCCTGCATTTCTTAAGTTATATTGTGTTCATTTTAAATTCCCTTAAATAGCTTTTTGTATTTGATTTTGTGATCTCCATTCAACTCTATTTCATTAAAGAAGGGAATTGTGATTTTATCCCTTTTGGGATCAAAATCAAATCAAGCTAGCCAAGGCTGAATTAATCTAAAAATCATTTATATCTAGAACCTTTCATTTGTGAGACTGGACATTAAATATCTTCGTCTACATCGAATTGGTTCTACCGGGCTTCATCAGAAAGAGAATTTTTAGATAAGTATCATTTAATCTTTGTGTATCTTTTGTGGTTTGTGAGGTTGTGTCAGGAAAATCTCATTTTTGGTTTTGTCTGAGGTAATACAGAAAATCTCAGTGTGGGATTTTTGTAATTGTGTAAGCCCATCTAAAGACACAATTGTGAAGGTTTTAAGGTGAACCTTGGAAAACCATTTTCATAGTAAATGCTAATATCCCGTGGGTGTGGATATTAGGAGTGGAGTAGTTGTGTGGTTGTTTTTCAAATAATTGGTGTACACACAAATGAACCACTATAATTCCTAGAGTTGTGGTGGATGATTGGATTTGTTTATGTGTGTGAATGTTGTAATTTACTTTATGCATTTGTGGTGAATGGTGTAATTTACTTTATGCACTTGTGGCGAATGTTGTAATAACTTAGTTTATTTCTTTTGCCTCTTTATTGGTTTGGATTTTTGATACTTACGAACGTTCTAGTAAGATTGTCCTGCCATAAGCCTTTGGTTTTTGGTGTTAGTTGTCCTTAGAACTCAGTTTGTATCAACCTCTCAAGACTAGTATATTTGAGGTTGTTATTTACTTGTGCTATTTTATTATTTGATTGTGCTATCTATCATTGTATTCCACATTTATTTTTTAGTTAGCATAGTCCTATTCACCCCCCCCCCCCCCCCCTCTAGGACTTTAAGATCGGCCTTTTCATTTAATAAGATGAATATCTACAGGCATTCTGATGCCTTATTTATTCTGATCCACAGTCCGATAAGTCCTCCAATAAGCTGAAATTTATTGCATTTCTTGAATAATATATTATATCTCTTTATGTCTTGATTGACACTATAAGCTTGATAATTGCCGATAATCTGGATATAATTGTCGCTTCATAAATCTTACAGATAAATGGCCAAAACTGATCTTGCAATGACCCCTTTTCAGAATATATATAATTTTTGAGCCACTTTCGTCGGCCGTAGCAATAATCCGATTGCAATAATACTCCTGGGACTTGAGCTTTAGTATTTAATAATTCAATCATGCTAACGATTCTTGCCCCGATGTTGACCTGTAAAAATTGATATCAACAATTATCATCTCAGGGAATCAACGATTTTCTTACTTGAGATTAGGCTGATTGGGAACTTTGTCTCGCTATTTAAAAAGTTTATGAATAGATTTTAGAAAATGTCTTTCTTTAACTCTTCCATTTGTTGGTCGTTCTTCGTCTTTGCTTTGCCAAGAGATGAAAAACTGTGAAGATATATGACTAAAGATCACTCTATATCAAAATTATTTGTCTTATTGTGCTATTACATAGCTCTTCTTCTTTTCTTCTTGCATATAAGTATGATGAACCATACTAACAGTAGAATCCCGTTCCTTTTCTCGAAAGATTATTAATATTATGGACTCTTCGTTCTTCTCTTTCCGTCATATTATTCCACCACAATTTCTCCCTCATCGACTATTTTCTGTAGCTTTTCCTTGAGGGCATTACAATTTTCTGTATGATGTCTAAATGTACGATGATAATGACAATAATCCTTTCCTTTTATCTTTTCTACCTCTCCGAGGTATTTTAGCCAAGGTAATTCGATACTCTTAGCTAATAATTGATTCATCATAGGAAGTATGTCTTTTCTTGAAAATACATACATCATATGGTCTTTATATTGTCTAGACCTTCTCTATATCATCGTAACCGCATGCCCGTTCTTTTCTTCTTCATCCCTATTTCTTTCACCATCCTAATAATCTTCTTTATTTTCTTCTTTTCTAATAATGTTAGCCGATGTATGAGATGATGACTTTATGTAACAAGCGGACATCTTTTCAAGAGCGTAAGGCTTTGTAGTAAGATCACGAAAGGTCTGTATGTCTAAACTGATTAGGTTGTATGCCACTCTTGGTCTTATGCTTGTTAAACATAGCTTGACATGTTCTGATTCTCCCAGAAGATATCGACATGATGCCCCTAAGTCTTTCCATCGACTAATGAATTCTTCGACTGTTTCGTTTTTCTCTTGGCGAATAGAGGCCAATTCGATCAAACTAACTTCTCTATCGGAAGAGAAAAAGTTTGACATAAAAGCATCTTGCATTTGTTCCTAGTATGAATAGATCCTGGGATTAAACCTGAATACATTTGAAGTCTCTTCCTATCAGAGAAGACCCGAATAATTGGAGACAATATTGAGGAACTCTAGAGAAATTTCTCATCGTTGTTATGAAGTGCATCATATGTTCTTCATGTGATTCATTCCCATTAAACTTCTGAAAGTTTGGGTGTTTGAAATCAGTGGGAAATGACACTTCTTCTATTTTAGGGGGGATATGGTGTTTGGTATCAAAATTGTTTATTATGACCTCGCTTCTTCTCTAGATGAATGGTTTCAATGACCATCTATCGGATTTCTTCCTGCGTTATGTTCTGAGTAACATTAGGGGTCGGTTCTTGAAATCTAACCGCTTGCGGTTGTGGCCTTTCTACTTATGGTTTGATGTTGTTCACAACAGTCACTATTGGAAAATTAAGGACTCTTTCAGCTATGTGTTTATTTGGTGAAGGTTGGTTAGGCTGATTGATGTCTGTCGATAAAACTTTTGTTTTCTTATTCTTTGATCATCTTGATATTGAAGGAGGAAGCGAGTGTTGCACTGTTGATGCTGTTGAAGAAGATGAACTGTTGTTTGATTCGAAACTAGCGTACTGTCACTTCGACGGACTAGCTGACTCAGATCGTGACATTCTCAATGCATGAGTTTGCTTGAAATCTTTTACAATAGGTACTGTAAGAGAACATTCGCTAGTCGCAATGGCTTTCCCTTTATTCTTCTGAATTTGTAATGATTTTGTGGAAGATGTCTTTACAGTTGTAGTCGGCAGTACTAGAAGACCTTTTGTAGTGACGGGCATTTATGTTTTTCTCGAATGAGATGATTGCGTGACTGAGGGGGGACTGCTTCTCATGACACTTTGCATAATCGACCTTGTACTTTGTAGGATGATGCTTCTTATGCAGGTAGATAGAACTTTTCATCTTTCGGATGTTACTATCCTCCATGCATCATCGTCATGTTGTGTTGTCATCGAAGCAAAGACCATTACGGACATCACTTGACATTGTCTATCCTTGATCATAACTGATTTAACTTCCTTTGGTACTTTCTGTAGTAGTGATTGCATGTTGTCGATGTAATCCACAGTGAATCTATTGGGTGTGAAGTAAATAGTTACATCAGTTGAGAGAAAAGCCATTGCGATTGTGTAAGGATGGAATACCTATTATTCAAAACACAGTATCAGTTATTTTAACTAAATAAAATTGTACTTTGGTGTCATTTTGGCGTCAAAAGGACGCCAAATTATGACAAAAGTTCCTTTAACATTCTTAATGTTAATCTTAAATAATACAATCCCCATTGGAGTCACCATTTTGTTTCGACAAGAAACAACTGCATTTGGTTTGGGAAGATTATCTTATTTAATCATAACAAAGAGAATGTATGGAGAACAATCATCATATTTATTCATACTGAGTTCATTTACATCCTCATATCTCCCTTGATTCTAAAACAAAGTACAAAGAATCTGTGCAATGAAAGAAAGGAGAATCAATTCAATGGCAATTTCGGTAGCATTTCGACGTATTTTGCATTCGTCGAAGCGACAGAGGAGTTATGCGGATCTAAAATCCATGAAAAGTTGTGCAGGTCTTCTCCACGCATGTTTCTTCCTTCATTAATATAATAAAGGAGTGCTAGAACCCCTTGTAATAATTGAGGAAAACTCGGGAGACTCCTAAAAATGAACGCCCCATACAGTACCCACGAAACTCTTCACGAGTTGTGCGGGCCCACACAACTCATGAAGAGTGGCGCGACCCACCCTCACCCACACACACACACACACTCTCTCTCCTCCTCTCTTCAGTACCTGTCAGAGGCACTGGTCTTCTGAAAATCTGATTCCTCAAATGAGGGGGTTAGGGGGGTATTTATAGGCTTTCATACATGTGGGCCCTTGAATCTCGTGCTATGGACCCCACTTCGCATCATTGCGTGTCTCAACTTAATCGTCTTAATGAAAAATTGCATGGACTCGCGTAACGGTGATGAGTTGCACGGATCCGCGCTACTCCTTGATTCCGCGCTACTCAATTCTCTAGCATAACTTGAATCTTCCGTAATCTGCTCCCCGGCGCAACTTGAATCTTCTGCAACTCGCTCCCAGCGCAACTTGATTCCCTTCTTCTTTCTTCTTCTGGCCTTTTCTTCTTTGTCTCTGATATATTCTCTTCTCTCAAAATCTCTTCTTCATTACTTGTGTTCCCAACAACGCAAATGAGAACTTCGTACATTTTTTGTGCACCAACAGGACGATTGGAGGGAAGATAGTTTTTCCTTATTTTTCAAAGGAAGTCCTCGGTGGGCTATGTAGATCAAACCATTGTAGATAACGAGTATAAAATAAAATTCCCCAGCCTTTGGGTTTTATTGCGGATGCTGAAAAAAAAAACATAGGTTCTGACCTTGCAGATCAGTCATTGTATATTCTAAGTGACGGACATGTGGATTCCGATCTGAGAACTGAAATATAAGTGGACTTTCATGGGTAATAGATCTTCAGATGTTCGACGTTCCATGTGTACGGCAGAGGTCGTCCTTTTATGTCTTTAAGTTAATAGCTTCTAGGTCGGGTTGTACACATTACCTTATAGGGTCTTTCCCAGTTAGTCCGAGGGTTCCCGAGCCGAGCTCCTTGGTGTTCTAGAAAGTTCTGTCAAGGACCAAATTTCTTGCTCAGAACCTTCTCACCCTTACACGAGAGTTGTAGAATCGGGCAACCTACTGTTACTGGGCTGCGACCTTGAGCTGGGCCTGCTCCCTTTTTTCTTCGAGCAGATCGAGGTCTAGTGCCATCTACCTGGCATTATAATTTTCATCGTAGGAACGAGTCCATGCAGTAGGGAGTCCGATTTCAACTGAGACGATGACCTCTGCTTTGAATGTCAGGCAGAATGGGGTTTCTCATGTGGCTATTCGGGCAGTAGTTCGATATACCTAAAGGACATAAGGGAGCTCCTTGGCCCAGGCCCCAGATGGCTCATTGAGGCTTTGCATGGATTACCATGAGCTCAACAAGTTCACGATTAAGAATAAGTACCTGATTTTAAGGATTGATGATTTGCTCGACGCTGCAAGAGGCGCAGTTCTTTTCGAAGATAGACTTGTGGTCCAGTTATCACCAGGTTCGTGTTAGGGGGGAGGGAGGATATTCCGAAGACAGCATTTAGGACACATTACGGTCATTTTGAGTTTCAGGTCATGTCCTTCGGACTGACCAATGCGTCCATAGTGTTTATGCAGCTAATGAACAAGGTCTTCCGCCCATAGCTTGATAAGTTTGTTATGGTATTCATCGACGATATTCTGATATATTCGAAGACCCGGGAGGAGCCTTTGCAGTATTTGGAGATCACCCTATAGGCCCTCCGTACGTAATAGCTCTATGCGAAGCTCGAGAAGTGCGAGTTCTGATAGGAGGAGGTGAAGTTCCTCGGTCACAAGGTGACAAGGAAGTGCGTAGCAGTAGATGCTTCGAAGATTGATGTCGTGCATCAGTGGGGCCAGCTCATAAACCCGTCCGATATTCGTAGTTTCCTTCGGTTAACGGGCTATTATCAACGTTTCATTGAGAGATTCTCCTGTATTGTAGCCCGTTGACCAGGTTGACCCGAAAGGATGCTAGTTCATTTGGATTGACGTATGTGAGCGATAATTTGAAGAGCTGAACGACCATCTTATGTTTGCACCAGTCCTCACTCTCCCCTCTGGGAGTGAAGGATTCATGGTTTTTACAGATGCTTCACATGTTGGGTTGGGTGTTGTCCTGATGCAGCATAGGAAGCCTGTGGCCTTCGCATCTTGCCAGCTCAAGGTTCATGAACAAAACTACCCCACACATGATATGGAGTTGGCTGCAGTTGTCTTTGCATTGAAATTTTGGATACACTATCTTTATGGGGTTAAATTTGATCTCTTCTCTGACCATAAGTGCTTGAAGTATCTCTTCTCGCAGTTTGAGTTGAACATGAGGGAGAGGCATTAGATGAAACTCCTGAAGGAATATGATTTCGATCTTTAGTACCACCTCGGCAAGGCTAATGTGGTGGAGGATGCCCTTAGCCGTCTGTCACGGTGCTTGGTAGCACACATGATGGTTCAGGAGTGGAGAATGCTCCAGGATGTTACTAAGTATGACTTGAAGTTGAGCCGACTGTCTTCCATGGTTCAGTTATCGAGTTCGTTGATTCAACGCTCTCTTATCACAAGGGTGATTGAGGCTTAGTAGGCAGACCAAAATGTTGCAGGATTACTGAGCAGAGGGTGCGTTCGAGGGTCAGTCGGATTGGCAAATTGGGTCCGATGGTGGAGTACGTTTCCGTGGCTGATTGTCTTCTGGATATTTTAGAATTTTGCAAAGATGTCATGACTGAGGCATACCAATCGAGGTTTACTATCCACACCAGCTCCACCAAGATGTATCGCGATATGAGGAGGCAGTATATTTGGGCAAGGATGAAGCAATTGATTGTTAGTTTTGTGGCTGAGTGCGGTACCTGCGATACGCGCGACCTATCCTTTGGGTTGTCTTGCTGGATTGTTCATCGAAGAGATTGTGTGTCACGCCCTAAACCTGGAAATCGGACTCACATGAATCCTGATCACCGAACTGGTGCCGACAACCTCTGTAGTACCCCATTCTTGGCTCCTAGCGCTCATACGCCAGGTTCCGATCGCATGGTGTTACAAGGAGGATTTTCCAATGTACATTTATCTCGTAAGAAACATAACCACAAGTTTACCCAAATCACAAGAACAACATCATCGTCACATATCCACTAATATAAACATTTGAATACAGTGCTGAAAGGGAAATACATATATCAAAAATTAAAGCTCCAGAAGATAACTGCACGCTCCATGCTCAACGCTGCTGCAACCTAACACTACCTGCACGCATTATCGTACATAAGCTTATAGAAAGCTTAGAGGGTGGTGTAAGTGTGTGAGCAGTACATGTGTGCTTAAAATGTAATATTAGAGCAAACGAAAATACTGGTAAGTCCACGAACCATTCAATATCAGAGTAAGCAGAAATACTGACAATTCCATAAAAATATCATCAACCTCATTCAGGGTATACGATGAGAAGACATAGCAAGCCAATGTCATATACTGAGAAAGTAATGTAAATTAGCTATGTAATGCGGAAACATAATGAACTAGATATCAGATATCAAGGATGCAATACAATACGCAATTCGGAAGAGCTACGAATACCATCAGCCTCATCTAGGTCATATAAATGTAGAAATATTGTAACCCAAAATGCCATATGCCGAGGATGTAATGTAATATGCAATATGTGGTGCGAATGAAATGACCAAGCTGCAGTGTGAAGTCGAGATGATAGTACATGGTATCGCAAGCTATGGGGCCTATCACCAAGGACTTCTATCCAAACCAGTCCCATACGTAAATTTGGATAGATAGACTCAATGTGGTAAGCTCCTAATCTCAGCTTAGTCGTGCGCCCCAACCGAAATCTTGGCCATTGTGAAAGTACACATAACAATTAGTTGCGCACCACCAGCTCGAGTGGATAGTGAATGAATGAATGAATGAATATAATGTTGAGTATGCAACTCCTACTCCACAAATCAGTATTGTACATCTTTGGGATCATCACCGGGGTCTAGTACACTCTACGCCACCTGCCTCCCCATCAAGTGCACAACTAGGTAAGTGGAAAAGACCTCACTATCCACTTGCCAATATCGGGCCCGGCTCGTCTATAGCGGACCCATTCCTCAAGCTGGTCAAACTTAGCCTAGCATTGCCTACTCCCTCAAGCGGGTAAGGCCACACCCCCTCCCAACCAACCAGACACAGTGGGAGACGCGACGTACTGGTATATGGCCCTCATGCGCTCATATATATCCACTTGGTCTCGACGTTGGGGCATCCTCCTGTACCAAGAGGGTTTTAGAGATTTTCACCCAGGGCCATTTATAGCAGCCCGATGCTAATAACATATTTCTGATGTCTCATCTGGCCATCCACAATATGCATGTGGAGGCTACGACCCTAATGTCGCTAGGGCGTACAGTAATCACAACACACAATGTAAGATGCATAAGTCGTACAATTCAGTCATGCATCAATCCTGCACATGTCGTGCGCTCAAGCGAGATAACCTCCACCTATCAGGGAGTCTCATAACAACCTGCCCAATGACATATGCAATGGTCAAGCACATCTCATAACAAACATGCAGATGATGCATATGTGCATGTATCATGATGCTATGCTGTCACATACTCATAATCGCCATCGACAATCGGCCACGATAATCAGCATCGGTAATCGACCTCGATAATCGGTCTATCAAAGGGGCCTAAGGGAAGGTCACAATGTGGACATTTAACTATCACTACCTATCATTGTGGATATTTAACCAACATTGCACCAAAGGAGTGGCCCACATAGAGCCAAAGCTAAACATATAGTGGGCTCATGGCCTCACATAAGTGCCTAATATACATCACCATGAGCCTTAAATACATCACATCGGGCCTCATCAATGGCCACAAATACATCACAATGGGCCCCATACAATCACAATGGGCCACATAAAATCTCAATGGGCCACATATACATCACATTAGGCCTTGCCCATGGGCCTCGAATACATCATATTGGGCCTCGCCCATGGGCCTCGAATACATCGCAAGTGGGTCTCAAATATACTTTACAGGTGGGCCACATACCTGAGCCTAATACACATCACTATGGGCTACATCACATGGGCTTAACGCACATCATTATGGGCCACATCACATGGGCCTAATACATATCACTATGGGCCACTCAAATGGGCCTAACACACATCACTATGGGCCGCTCAAATGGGCATAATACACATCACTATGGGCCACTCAAATGGGCCTAGTACACATCACTATGGGCCTAACACACATCACTATGGGCCGATCAAATGGGCCTAATACACATCACTATGGGCCAATCAAATGGGCCTAACACACATCGCTATGGGCCGCTCACACGGGCTTAATACACATCACCATGGGCCACTCACATGGGCCTAATACACATCACTATGGGCCACTCAAATGGGCCTAATACACAACAAGTAGGACGCATCCACGGGCCGCACCAATAGCCCTCATATACAACAAGTGGGCCACAACGCGTGGGCCACATATACATCACATGAGCCTCATCACATGGATCTCAAATACACAACAGGTGGGCCCTGCACCTGGGCCTTAAATACACAACAAGTAGGCCCCATCACATGGGTCATAAATACACAATAGGTGGGTCTGCTGATGTCACAAAGAACAGACGGTCCTGGATACACATCACAGTGGGCCTGTTGGGTGGCCCATGGTCCTTAAAAATGGATGAACAGTGTGTATATAACACATATATATATCATGGTGGATCTCACAAGATAATGGGGCCCACGACCCTACTGGTAAGATGGATGGGCGCTTCGTATACAACACATACATCATGGTGGTTCCCCATCCCAAATAGTGGACGGTGTGGATGAATCACATACATTACGGTGGTCCCACATAACACACTAATGATGATCAGCACAGCCCAAACATTAACCATGTAAATCAGGGTTGTCCAAATATTGTCCATGTAAATCAGCGCTGTCCCAATTAACCATGTAAATCAGCGTTGTCCAAATATTGTCCATGTAAATCAGCGTTGTCCCAACATTGTCCAGCACCGTCCAACACAATCTGGACGGTGTGGATGAAATAAATACATCATGGTGTTCCCATGCTGGCAAGACAGATGGATGGCTTGCATAGAACACATACATCCGAAGTGGGTCCCACTGTCCAGCCATATGGATGGTGTGGATAAGACCCATACATCAACGGTGTGGTTCCCACCGTCCCAAGCACTGGACGGTGCAGATGCACCACTTACATTACAGTTACAACAGGCCCGACCCCACATGGCACCGTCCATCTAGACGGTGCTATATAGAATACATGCATTAAAGGTGGGTCCCACGTGGGGTCACCAGATATGTAATAACATATAATATTATATTTAATATATATATATATATATATATATATATATATATATATATATATATATATATATAGTGCCGGTCTCCTATGAACATTACCGTACGAAATTTATGTGCGAGCTTTCATGTACGCGGTAGGATTAGGAGAGCGGCTAGGATTCCACTTCCTTGAGAGAGAGAGTCTTCAAGGAAAAGACTTTCCCCCTACACTCAAGGAGAGACTCACGTGAAAGTCTTTGCCATAAAGATCCTATGCAAGTATTCTTTGTGGAGCTTACTATGATGTTTTTGATAACTCCAACCCATTCATTCATTTTCTGAGATCATTTTAAGACATGTTACAGAAAATCAAATGGATACAAAAGTCAAGTGTGCTGCACTAGAGGAAACAGTTTTGATTCAGTCACCACCATTGAAATATTTTTAAAGCTTTCTTATCATGCTAATTTTTTATTGTTTTCACTTCATCCCAGTGGGAATGATCTTATAAACCGTTTGGATGGATAAACCGTTTGGATGGCATATAAAAATCAAGGTGGAGCTTAAGAAAATTTCAACGATAGAAAACTCTTTCCCCAGTTTTCCCTCTTATATGGTCCACTTGATTTTTGAATCCATATCATTTTCAGTAGCATGTCATAAAATGAGCTCGAAAAATGGATGAACAGGATGGATTTATCAAAAACATCACGGTGGA
>JAJHSJ010000001.1:55036977-55136286 GCA_021015155.1 Magnolia officinalis
TTACATCCAATCCGTCTATCCATTTTGAAGGGCCATTTTATGGCATGAGTTAAAGAATGAAACAGATCTAAGTCCAAGTGGACCCCACCTTGGCATGTTTTGAGGTCCATCTTAATGTATTTGTGGTAGATCATTGGGGCTCACTTTGACGTGGATGCAGGGCCCCATATTGGGTTATGGCCCATTGCAATGTACTTAAGGCCCGTTGGTGAGGCCGATTATTGCGGCCCATTTGATGAATGTAAGGCCCATGTGATACGGCCCATTTGATGTATTTAAGGCACAATGGGATGTACCGAAAGTCCATTGCAATGTGTGATCCCAACATGATTTATGTAATAATGTTTACGACGGGCAATGCCTTGGGAACAATGTTTGTTTGACGTCCACATTGTAGAATAATGTTGGTTAAATGTCCGCATTCTGATTCTCCCTAGGGCCATTGTTAGGCCCATACTTGTAGGTCGTCTAGGCCCATCTCCTTATGAACAGCATTTATCTCATATAACATGTTTAGTAAAGTCCCATGATTCATGATCATACGCATCATATGTATGCTTGATATGAGAAGTGACTGATCATAGCATATGCCTTCGGGCAGATTGTTTAGGGGCCCCCGGTTAGGCGGGGTTGCCCCACATGAGCGCACGAGACACGCATGATTGCTGCATGACTGGATAGTGTGATTCATGCATTCGCATCGTGTGATATGGTTACTGTACACCCTAGCGACATCAGGGTCGTAGCCACCACAGTCATAACTTGGTTGGCAGGATTGGATACCGAAAATCTTGTTCTACATGGGGTGCTATAGATATCCCTGGGTGAAAGTCCCTAAACCCTTATGGTACCAAGAGGTTGCTCCAACGTCTAGACTAAGTGGGTGGGGCAGAGCGCGATTGCCGATTACCTGACGGCTGCGCTTTCCACTGTGTCGTGGTCGGTTGGAAGGGGGTGCGGCCTTACCCACCCGAGAGGAGGGGCAATGCTAGGCTGCAGTTTTTGACCAGCTCGAGGAATGGGTCCGCTACCGACGAGCCGCGCCCGATATTGGCAGGAGGGTAGTGAGGTCTCCTCCCCTACCTTATTACGCGCGCGATGGGCGACAATCTGGTTTAGAGTGTACTAGACCCCGTTGATATCCCAGATTTTGAGATGTACTGATATGTGGACTTAGATGAGGATTTGTATGCTTGACTTGCATCTTGCATCGCATAGCCTTGGTACGGCCGACATCATTCATGCCTTGCATCGCATAGCCTCAGTACGGCTAATGGTATTCATGGATTCACCAGCATGTTTCGCATTACTCTGACACTGCATACTGCATTTAGTACCTTGCGTACACACTTTCACCACCCTCTAAGCTTTCTATAAGCTTTTGCACGACCGTTGCGTGCAGGTGACGCGAGGACGCAGCAACGCTGAGGCAGGAGCGCAGAGCAGATCTTCTCGAGCTTTTTGTCCATTCTCATTGTATTTCCCTTTATGCTCATTGTACTTGTAAAGTTTTTGATCATAGTGGAAATGTGATGGAGTTTTTGGTTGTTGTTTGTGGGTTATGCCTTTGGTTATGCTTATTACAAATTAAACTGATGTTAAAAATCCTCCTTGTAGCATCTCAGGATCGGAACCTGGCGTATGTACGCTGGGAGCCGAGAATGAGGTTCTACGGAGGCTGTCAGCCCCGGATTCGGCGATCGGGAATTTTGTGAGCCCGGTTTCTGAGTTTGGGGCGTGACAGAAGTTGGTATCAGAGCATAACCCGGGAATAACTAAGAACAATATTACATGTCTGCTATGAGTTTAGGATGATTAAGTCCGAAGTCCGGATAGCTTAGTAATCTTTTATTACCAACCCTTAACGTGCGTACCTTCGAGAGTTCCTAAGTTGATAGGCGCCTTCGATATTCCTGTAGGACATGGCGCGCCAGAGAGCGACCCGATCGACTCCCCGCACCATCACCTGAGACTCCCGCACTACCACCGAGACCCCTGCTCCACCACAGAGATTCCTACTGCCCAGCATATGGATGCAGCTCCTCTACCAGAGGATTCCTACCTGCCCATCCGGAGTATGCCTACTACCTCACCAGAGACCGGTCCGTATCCGACCGTAACCGTGAGTGCTTCCCAGTTACAGCAGATGTGCAGGTTGTGACCGCCGCACTACAGGGGCAGGGCAGGCACCCTGTTGTTTCGCTGGAGCAGGCCGAGCAGGACCGTGCGAGTGCACTTCTTCGGAGTTCCGACGACTTGATCCTCCCCGCGTTTCCAGGGTGAGCCAGACCCTGCGGTAGCTGAGAGATCGCGGCGATGTGGTAGAAGATATTCGAGACGATGGATGCACGACCGAGCGGCGAGTCCGATTAGCCGTATTTCTTCTTCATGGTGAGGCTGAGCATTGGTGGGCATCAGTCTCCCTAGCAGCAGGTGCTAATTTTGTATGGACTTGGGAGGATTTTGTGGATCGATTCGACCGACAGTATTTTCCAGATCACATCCGACGACAAAGATAGTGCCTCCACCACAGCAGCAGAGACCCGCACAGCAGCAGCGACAGCAGCCCCCACCACCGAGGCCACCTCAGCAGCAGCATCAGCACCAGCCTCCAAGACCGCTGCAGCAAAGGTAGTAGTTTCAACCGCCTCAGCGACCCTAGCGGCAGTAGCACGTTCAGAGGGGACAGGCACTTCCCCAGCCAGCTCAGGCTAGGTTCTACGCGGCTCAGCGGGATCCGCAGTTATCTGGAGGGGTTGTCGAGGGTATGCTTTTAGTCTTTGCATGCGCTGCACGTGTGTTGTTTGATTCTGGTGCATCGCATTCTTTTGTGGCCGAGAGTTTCTGCCGATCGACTGGCATACCATTGGAGTCTACTCGTGAGAGTCTGTCAGTATCGACTCCCTTGGAGAAGACTGCAGTGTTGGGCCGATTTTGCTCGTCTTGCCCCGTTCTAGTCAGGGATACCTTTTTACCTGCAGATCTGTTTGCATTGCTGATGTCTGAGTTCGACGTCATCCTGGGCATGGATTGGCTTGCCGAGTACCACGCCATATTGGACTGCTCCGCGAGGACCGTCACATTCGATATACCTGGCTTACCACAGTTCCAGTTCGTTGCAGAGCCTCGAGGAGAGCCGTTGTCTTGCTTGATGTCTTGTACCGTTGAGGAGCCTGTTGCCGCTTGTATCGACCAATTGCCTGTTGTTTGAAATTTTCCCGATATGTTTCAGGAGATTCCGGGATTACCGCCTCGCCGAGTCACCGAGTTTCAGATTGATCTTGTGCCCGGTATCGCGCTTATTTCGAAGGCCCCGTATTGTATGGCACCGTTGGAGTTGCGGGAACTGCAGAAGCAGTTGAACGAGTTGCGTGAGTTGGGCTTTATCCGTCCGAGCAGTTCACTGTGGGGAGCGCCGGTACTCTTCGTGAAGAAGAAGGATGGATCGTTGAGGCTCTGCGTAGACTGCCGTGAGCTCAACAAGGTCACGATCAAGAACAAGTACCCGCTCCCGAGGATTGATGATTTGTTTGATCAGCTGCAGGGTGCACATTGACTTGCATTCCGGTTATCATCAGATTCGGGTCCGAGAGGAGGACATTCCGAAGACGGCATTCAGGACGTGCTATGGTCATTTTGAGTTCCAGGTCATGTCTTTCGGACTGACCAATGCGCCCGCGGTATTCATGCAGTTGATGAATGAGGTCTTCCGCCCTTATCTTGATCAGTTTGTTGTAGTCTTCATCGACGACATTCTGATCTATTCGAGGACCCGTGAGGAGCATGAGCAGCATCTGGAGGTTACGTTGCAGACCCTCCGCGCACACCAGCTGTATGTGAAGTTGGAAAAGTGCGAGTTCTGGCAGGAGGAGGTGAATTTTCTTGGTCACGTAGTGACGAGGGAGGGTGTCGCAGTGGACCCCTCGAAGGTTGAGGCAGTGCGTCAGTGGGGCCAGCCCACAACTGCATCCGAAATCCACAGTTTCCTTGGTTTGGCGGGCTATTACCGACGTTTCATTGAGGGCTTCTCTATAATTGCAGCCCCGCTGATCAGGCTGACTCGGAAGGGCGCAGAGTTTATTTGGAACGACGCCTGCGAGCGAGCATTTATGGAGTTGAAGGACCGTCTGACATCCGCTCCTGTCCTCACTCTTCCCTCTGGGAGTGACGGATTTATTGTATTCACCGATGCCTCGCATATTGGTTTGGGTGCTATCCTGATGCAGCACGGGAGACCAGTGGCCTTCGCGTCTCGACAGCTCAAGATCCATGAGCTGAACTACCCCACGCATGATTTGGAGCTGGCTGCAGTTGTCTTCGCACTGAAGGTGTGGAGGCACTATCTCTATGAGGTCAGGTTCGAGCTCTTCTCCGACCACAAGAGCTTGAAGTACCTCTTCTCGCAGTCTGAGTTGAACATGGGTCCAGTTCGAGGCACCCTGTTGTTTCACCGGAGCAGCCCGAGCAGGACCGTGCGAGTGCACTTCTTCGGGAGTTCCGACGACTTGATCCTCCGCGTTTCCAGGGTGAGCCAGACCCTGCGGTAGTTGAGAGATGGCGCGCCGATGTGGAGAAGATATTCGAGACGATGGGATGCACGACCGAGCGGCGAGTCCGATTAGCCGTATTTCTTCTTCATGGTGAGGCTGAGCATTGATGGGCGTCAGTCTCCCTAGCAGCAGGTGCTGATTTTGTATGGACGAGAATCTACGGAACGATACGGGCTAGGATACGGGCCTCACGTTGTGAGACTGCATCATGTTACAGTTTCGATTGTTTCTGACCAAGATCCGAGAGTCACGTCTCAGCTTTGGAGGAGTTTCCAGAAGGCGATGAGACCTGAATTGAAGTTCGACACTGCGTATCATCTGCAAACCAATGGGCAGACAGAAAGTGTCAATCAGATCCTTGAGGATATGCTTCGAGCTTGTGTTATGGATTTCTCAGGTGGTTGGGAGATCACCAATGTTTGGTTGAGTTTGCGTATAATAAGAGCTACCAGGCAACTATTGGCATGACTCCCTTCGATGAGTTGTAGGTAGACCTTGCACATCCCCGAGTTGTTGAACCGAGGTTGAAAAGCGTCGTCTCCTAAGTCCTGAGTATGTACAAAGGACATCAGAGACCATCGATATCATTAGGCAAAGTGTAAGGCCCGTATCCTAGTCCGTACCGTTCCATAGACTCTCGCGATCCTTCCCGTCGAATTCCCGTAACCTACTATCTGTAGATAACATTTGCGTGCGACCCTAAGTCGCATCCCATAGATCTGAGTCTGCTCGACTCGAAACTATCAAATCAATCAATCTCATCAATCTCGAGAAGAGAATCTCTACAATCTATCAAATCAATCTCATCAATCAATCAGGTACAACATCCGTCCCTCTCTCACCCAAAAGTCAACACAACTCATACCACCCATCACCCATCACTCCATCCATCACCCATCCCTCTCTCCTTACATCTCCTCTCTCTCTCTCTCTCATTCTCTCCACCATTCTTTCCAAGCAACAAAGGTGGACATCCAAGCTTCCTAAGGAGAAGCTAGTTGTGGCCCACTTCCTACCCCCAAAACCCTCATCTTAACCCTTCAACCTTCATCATCTACCATCAAAGAAGAAGCCAAGGAGCTTAGCTTGCCATGGATCCAAGAAGAAGAGTAAACGGTGGGTGATCTTGGGATTTCCACGTTGATTTTCATTTGAGGGCACACTTGTGATGAGACCCATTTTGATGTATGTGTTATAAACAAAGAGGGGGCCATAGTGGCGGAGTCCCTCCATCACACCTCCTCTCTCTCTCTCTCTCTCTCTCTCTCTCTCTCTCTCTTCTTCTTCTTCTTCTTCTTCTTCTTCTTATGTTGTTGATGATAGGTGTGTGGCCCACCCTAATGCACCCCACCATGAAGTATGTATTATATCCATGCCATCCATATGTTGGGCCCACCTTGTTGGACTGTCCAGTGGCAGGCCCGCTGGCCTGTCCATCTGGACAGGCCCAGATGGAGAGAAAATACAAATATCTACTTGATTCGATGCAGCTGGTGGGTCCCACACGTGTGGACCCACCTGAATGTGGATTAGCAGGAGCACCACACCCAGCTATATAGCTGCTGCAGAGACGTCAGCAATCTCTGTGGGCACCATGATGTATGTGCATCTCTAAGCTGTCGAGGGTTGGGAATTTTGGGAATGTGGGGCCCATATGTTGTGTATCCACACCGTTCATCCATTGGGCGTGGACCCCACCATGGTAGCGTGTGGGGCCCACCTTTACTTGATGTGTTACATCCATACCATCCAATCCATGGACTGTGGATGTGGATTGGCTAGAGTACCCCCACGCAGCAGCTGCTGCTGCCCACCGATGCCAGCAAGTTCCGAGGGTCTAATCACGAGGCAGTGTTATATCCAAACCGTCCGTCTAGGACGTGGGACCCACTCCACACGTGTTGCACGTGTGGAGGTGGGACCCACCTTGATGTATGTATTCGGTCCCCACATCGTCCATTTGGACGGTGCAGGTGTGGGGTGTACTGTGATGTATGGGTTTAATTCCCACCGTTCATCCATTTGAGGACATGGGCCACACCAAGATGCATGTGTTTCTCCACACCACCCATCTATTTTAAGGGTGGGCCCACCCCACATGTTTGACATGTGTGGGTAGCAGGACCCACCTTTATTTATGTATTTTGTACCCACACTGTCCACCTGGATGGTGTGTTGAGTGGGGCACACCCTGATATATGTGTTTGTATGCTCTTCGTCCTTCTGGACGGGCCATGTGTGTGTGTGTGTGTGGGGGGGGGGGGGGGGGGGGGGGGGGGGGGGGGGGGAGGAGGAGGGTCCACCATGATGTATCTGATCCATGCCGTCCAGCGGCTATGGACCCCACTGCGGTGTATTTGGCCCAACTTGATCTATATTTCGTATATCCAGACCGTCCGTCCAGGGGCTGGACGTCGAGGCCAACCATAATGTATGTGTTTTATTCCAAGTCGTCCATCCTTTTTTTTAGACATGGCCACCATGATCTGGACGGTGGGCCCTATCATGATGCATGTGTTCATCCATGTTGTCCACCGTCCAAATATGGACGGTGAGACCCATGCAATGAATGTGTTATATCCAAACAGTCCAGATCATAGGGCCTACCTTTATATATATATATATATATATATATATATATATATATATATATATATATATGTGGCCATTGTTTGAGGCCCAATTCGATGTATATGTGGCCCATGTAGTGAGGCCCAATGTGTTGCATTTATGGCCCTTGTTTGAGGCTCAATGAGATGTATGTGAGGCCCAATATGATGTATTTTAGGCCCATTGGAAGAGGCCCATTGAGATGCATTTGAGGCCCAAGTTAGAGGCCCATTGTGATGTATTTGAGGCCCAGATATCAAGCCCCAATGTGATATATATGCAGCCCATTTAATAAGGCCCATTACGATGTGTATGTGGCCCATGAGTGAGGCCCATAGTGATGTATATTCGGCCCTTGAGTGAGGCCCATGGTGATGTATATTAGGCCCTTGTGTGAGGCCATTGGCCGACTATACGTTTGGCTCTATGTGGGTCACTCCTTGGGAGCAATGTAGGTTAAATAATTACATTGATGGGCAATGATGGTTAAATGTCCACATTGTGACCTTCCCTTAGGCCCTTTGTTAGGCCGATTATCGATACCGATTGTGAGTACGTGATAGTATAGCATCATGACACATGCTCATACGCATCATCTGCATGTTTGATATGAGATGTGGTTGACCATTGCATATGTCATTGGGCAGGTTGTTATGAGGCTCCCTGATAGGCGGACTTGTCCCGCATGAGTGCGCGGTACACGTAGGTTTGATGCATGACTAAATGGTATGACTCATGCATCTTGTATTTTGTGATATGACCACCGTACGCCCTAGCGACATCAGGGCCGTAACCTCCACAGGCATATCGTGGATGGCCAGATGGGACACTGGAAATCTTTTTTTATATGCGGTGTCATAGATATCCTTGGGTGAAAGTCCCTAAACCCTCTAGGTACTAGAGGATGCTCCAACGTCTAGACCAAGTGGATACATGAGTGCCCGAGTGCCGAATACCAGTAGGCCGTGTCTCCCACTGTGTCATGGTCGGTTGGAAGGGGGTGTGGCCTTATTCACCTAAGTGAGGGGGCTGTAAGCTAGGCTGAGTTTGACCAGCTCCCAAATGGGTCCTTTATCGATGAGTTGGGTAGGCATTAGTATACTGCTGGCAGGCGGGTAGTGATGTCTCTTTCACTTACTCAGTTGTGTGCATGATGGGGCAGTAGGTGGCATAGAGTGTAATAGACCTCGGTGATGATCTCAGAGATGTACGGTACTGATATGTGGAATTATTGAGCTGGAGTTGCATACTCAGCATTTTACTCATTCATTCATTCATTCACTATCCACTCGGGCTGGTGGTGCACAACTAATTGTTATGTGTACCTTCGCAATGGCCAGGATTTCGGTTAGGGCGTGCGACCAACCTGAGATCAGGAGTTTACCATATTGAGTCTGGCTATCCAAATTTAGGTACGGGACTGGTTTGGATAGAAGTCCCTTGAGATGGACCCCATAGCCTACGATACTACATATTATTATCCTGACTTCACACTCCAGCTTGGTTATTTCATTTGCACTGCATATTGCATTGCATCCTCAACACATAACATTTGGCTTAATATGCTTCTATATTGCATTGTATTCTCAGTATATGATATTTGGCCTACTATGTCTCCGCATTGCATAGTTGATCTACATTATTTCCTCAGTATATGATATTGGCTTGTTATGTTTTTGCATCGCATAGCCTGGATAAGGTTAATGGCATTTATGGACTTACCAACATGTTTCCAAATTGCTCTGATATTGCATACTTGACACTTGCCTTGAGCACACACTTACACCACCCTCTAAGCTTTCTATAAGCTTGTGCACGATAGATGCGTGTAGGTGGCGTTAGGTCGCAGGAGCGATGAGCTTGGAGTGTGCAGCTGTCTTCTGTAGCTTTAATTTTCAATATATGTATTTCCCTTTTAGCACTATATTCAACTGTTTATATTAGTGGATATGTGATGATGATGTTACCTTTGTGATTTGGGTAAACTTATGGTTATGCTTCTTACGAGATAAATGTACTTTAGAAAATCCTCCTTGTAGGATCCTAGGGTCGGAATCCTGCTTATGGGCACTGGGAGCCGAGAATGTGGTACTACAGAGGCTGTCAGCACCGGATTCGGCGATCGAAAATTCTATGAGCCCGGTTTTTAAGTTTGAGGTGTGACAAAGAGGATGCGTACAACTCAAAGCTGACAAAAGAGTTTTGAAGATCATCGCCATTGTCCCTTGGAGTTTGTCGTTGGGGACCATATATATCTCAAGGTCCCACACATGAAGGGTGTAGTTTGTTTTGGAGCCAAGGGGAAGCTTGCCCCGATGTTCATTGGACCTTTCGAGATCATTGGGCGCGTTAGCATTGTGGCCTATCAGCTTGCCTTGCCACTTCAGTTGTCTGGCATTCATGACGTCTTCCATGTTTCTATGTTGCAGAAGTGTAGGTCAGACATTGTTCCCATGATAGATTGGTAGTCGTTAGAGGTTCGTGAGGATGCTTCTTATATTGAGCAACTAGTTCGTATCCTTGATCGGAAGGAGCAGGTCCTTTGAACCAGGGTCATCCCCTTGGTGAAGGTTCAGTGAGGCCATCATAGTGTGGATGAGGCACCTTGGGAGCGAGAGGTTGAGATTCGCGAGCGTTATCTCTAACTCTTTGATGTTTGATTGTATTTGTATGTTGTGTTTCTGATTATATATATATAGTAACGTCTCGAAAAAATCCATACAAAGACCCGAGTACCACCTCAGGCAAAAATCCTTAATGACCGAATCCTTTAGAAATTATACGAAAATTTGTTAAGTACTAAACTAAATTAATCAGTGAATTATCTTGAACCACTATTTATACGAACTGCAAGATCCAAAGCCATTAGAATCGCTAACTCAACATTACCTAAAAGCCTAGGAACAATCTCAAAACCCAGTTGCTTCCGGGAGCACATTGAAACTCCGTATTAGATATGGACCATGCATCGAAAGTCTAATTACCTTAAACTATAAGGTTATGACCGTCATACTAGGCTTGATAAGCATCGTGGGAATCAAGCCCAAATAGTATCCAGAAACACACAACTTGAGCCCGGAGCAAGGTGTGTGAGAAGCGCAAATATCTTTAGAAAATGTACTCAAATTTAAGTGAATTGGACCATTCTCTTATAGGCCAAATTGAAGACTTTAGACCATCAGATTCTGACCAAACTATACCCTTGGATCAGGAAAATTTTCCTGCGCATATCACTATACTTGTGGCCCTGATCGAGTGACGATGACCGTTGAACTGAAACAGGTCCTCCAAGGTCGATCTACAAATCCGATCAGACTGAAACCTTAACTTGGCTTAGATCCATAGTCAAGGAACTTACTCCATGATTTAGGTGAGAAATGGGCCTCCAAATGAGTCCTGTTTGCCCGAAGCAAACACCCTTTGGTTATAACCTAAACATACCATGGCCCTAGGGCCATTGACATCAGTTTCGAGCCTATATAAGGCCCTTAAATCACCCCTCTCTCATTCCATACGAATTCTCTAACCCTAGGAGAGAGAAGAGAGAAAATAGGAGGAAAGAGTGAGGAGAAGCGAGAGAGAGAGAGGGAGATCGTTGCTGGGATTCACTCCCATGACTCCATGTACTAAATCACCTCCCCACCATCGCTACACCGACAATTCCAGATACGATTTGGGTAAGAAATCCTAACCCTAATATTGTCTTAGGGATTCAAATAGAGAAAACAATGAAATAGTTGACCTATTTCGAGATTTAGGTAGTTGTTGTGCTATAGATGGAAGCGTAGTGTACGAACCGAGTTCGTAACGAGCGTACCGATGAAAGGTGCTGACTATAAATGTTTAGGTTATGGTTTTTAAGGCTTTTAATGTCAGCAATGATTTATGTCTGACTTGATAGCTGTCATATGATCGTAGTTACGATGTTTCGATAAACTATATATGTGTGTGAACTATGTGATTATATAATGCATTCCATGTGTTTGTTGAAATGTTTGAATGAAAGTGAAATTATGATTTATGCTTGCTAAGACTATTAACCTAGAATACATGTTTGTTGTGTGAATGACAACTCCTTTATGAAAGGATTTGCCAAAATATATGCTATAACTAATTTAGTTTGTGTATATAGTATTATGTAGTCTAAGTGTTTGATAAAATGTTTGAATGAGAAATCATTTGATAAATTGCTTCCAACAAGGGCGTTGAGATAAGATTCTCAACTACCTTGTCCACAGTTATAGTTTCTTTCATGTAACATAAATTGCTACTAAATGATTTATGGTTGAAATGCATATGTATAACTATATGATTCAATATGTTCGATAAAATGCTCAAATGGAAATTATGCTTGAATTATTCGTTAAATGTTGTTATGATTAACGTACGTGACAGCCTATTGCATCTGAGTATGATTGGGACTACTACGCAGTTCAGGCAATTGGTAATGGTTCCAGATTGAGTGGCCAAACTAGTTCACCACATTGGATACGTTTGACGAATCCGAGCCATATGGTGATTGTCGACAGTGGCTAGGCCACGTGGAGTGCTTATGCACTTCGTGTCGATTAATTCTGTGCACGCTCATACCAATCAAACTTGTCAAGTAATCTGATTGGCCTACTGTGTGTTCGCCATGTATGGATGCTACTGCTTGAATCTATGGTACCACTTACCAATGTAAAACCCATTTCAACCATGGTACCACGATCCGCTAAGACTCATGAGCCGAGCACACCGTGGTCGAGCTATCGGCCTATGATGGGGTGACGAGTCTCCCCGTAGTGACCAGTGAGCAAACCAAACTCGTGAGCTGAATACGATGGTATGGGACACTGTATTCGAGCTGTCGGCCTACGTTTAGGTGACGAGCCTCCCGTAGTGACCTCGAGTATAAACTAGGCCTACGTTGAAGTGACGAGCCTCTCCGTAGTGACCTTAAGTGTAAACTCACGAACTTGTCTATCCAGGGCTTTTAAATTAGGGGTGATGTTGCCCTATAACTTGCCTATCGTATGTGATTAACTAGGATTGACGACCCTAGATGGATCATCGTTTAGGTAAATGATATAAAGGGAGGTACCTTAGCTTCCCGAATCTGCTGTATGAATAAGCCTAAATAATTACTTGGCTAACACGATCATGCACCGCATTGCATGTGCTTTGGCGAGGAAGCGCACATTTAGAGAGTTTTCCATGCACAATCGTGAGATGATGTCGCTGAGGGAGTGCAGGTGAGGGCATGCATCATTAAAGCATACCCTTTCTAAATTAACAAGAGTACTTATGACATGACTATTGTACTACTTTATCATTACTGCTTGACTGAATTGATAACATGTTAACCTTTTCCTTATAGTACCACTGAGTTAATTACTCAATCCCACTCTGGGATGGTGTTTTAAAACACTAACCAGACTCTGATTTAGATGTAGGTTGTGGCGAGGCTTACGCAATGGAGCCGGACTTCTATGACGAGGAGGAGGAATTCTCCTACATGCAGCTCTCGGGCGGGTCTACGTAGACCTCGCGCTACTTCGATGGGATTACAGGGATACATTTTCGGTAGACCGTGGCGCCACCGTGCCTAGGTCTAGTAGGCCGCAGCGGGCCCGTAGGTCAAGTGGCCTGCCGCCCCCCCACATGCCCATGTGGGGCTCGTTTTCATGTGGGACTACTTATTTTGCGGTCCCCTTGCTCCCCTTTATTCATTTCACCCCTCCCTTAGCTCTCAAACCCTTTAAAAATCTGATTTTCTTCTCCAAATCCCTCTTCCATACACACACGCTTCATCTTCTTCTATATCTTCCATTATCTCCACCATTTTCCTCAAACCCATCTCATACAAGTCCCCATCTTCCCTACTTCTCACCTATTTGAGCACAAAGCTTACATTTTTGTGTCTCATAACTCTCAAACTTCCCAAATTCACTCTATTCTCAAGCTTTTTCCACCCCATGGCCCTTTTTGAACTAGTTGCTAAAATCATCTCTCTCTCCACACTCCTTTCTCTCATGGGAAAGAGAAGGGCGTCCACAGATGAAGTCGGGCCTACCGCCTAACCCGTCCAAGGAAGAAATCAGGCACTGAAGTGAGCACCAACGTCGAGAAAGAGCGAATGACAAAGCGGGACCTCGATCCCTAGATTTCATTCGAAAGGGCTCTACCATCGGACATCGGACACGATAAGTTTCATGGCCGTAAAGTTGTGTTTGAAGCACATGTGGACGAAAGGCTATTTGGGCTATATCCAGTAATGGACCTCCTGTTGGAATCAGGGTGGGGTCTCATATTTGAATGCAAGTCTCATGCGTGTGAAAGTACTGTCCATGCCTTTTATGCCTGCTTACGAGATCCACTACTGGAGCCTCTAAAGTTCACTATCCCCGTGGGAAGGCAGGAAGCAACAGTCGATGTCGACGTGATGGCCCGAACTATTGGGATTGCACGTGGTGAGGTACATGCTAGTGAATCTCGTCTCAAGAGTGCACGAGAAAGAGATCACTGCACATGGTTTCTTTGAGGCCGACTGGTTCACTGGAAGCAAGGCAATTGCCTCCTAGCGACTGAGATGACGGTAGACTTCCGCCTACTCCACCACATCTTTACGTACAATATGTATCCTAGGTGGAGTAATCGTACCAAATGTACTCACTTGATGGTGGACTTCCTGTACAGAGCTGAGCAGAGAGACAAGCTGTGTCTGCCTACGTACGCCCTACTACAGATAGTTCAAACCACACGCTCTGTTAGGACAGATATTTCACTCTCATTCGGCCGACTTATATGCAAGATTGCTCATGAGTTTGACTACAGACTTAACATGGATGAGCTTGCCTCAATCCACTTCATAAATGACACTACACTCAATAACATGGGCATCGGCTAGCGACAACGGCAAGGCTGTCCTGATGCATATGGAGATGAGATAGAGGAACAAAGTGAAGAGGAAGAAGAGAGTGAAGATGAGGAAGGCAGTGGAGAGGAAGGTTCTGAGGAAGGAAATGGGGAAGAAAGAAGTGTGGATGAGGAGGAAGCCCAAGACTCTGATGGGGGACCTCCTACTACTACACATGAGCACGCGGTGATCGGACTGCCTTAGAAGCCCGCATGGTTCATATTGAGGAGAACCAAGCCGCCCTGAGACAGGAGGTCAAGGAGACCCAGGCCGAACTGAAGCAAAAACTTAAAGAGAATCAGGCTTATATGAAACAGAAGTTTAAGAAGATGTTTCGCACCTTGAAGGCTCTCCTGTGTTATATACAGGACAATGGTGCTCCTCCACCTTCACCGGAGTCGGACGACTAGTGGTATATTGTAGTCATCTTTTGGTTTGTTTATTTCCTTGCTTTCTATGTAATAGCCCATGTTGGCTTAGTTGGATATTAGTAGTTAGTTTTCAAGCTTTGGTTAGATTAGCTCACATGCATCTTCTGTCATGATCCATTTAAGACTACATCTCATGTATTGAGACAATTTTGGTTAAATCAAATGCATGAAGCTTCTTTTAATTTGGAATGTGTAGAATGCTTGGAAAATTTGAATGTTGTCATTTAAACTCTTACACGTGTTGCACCCTATGTTGTATATAGGGAATGCCACTTAAGAGCACTCAGAGCACTGCACGTCTTGCACTTGGCGGATCATTTGATGGGGCACCACCCCTAAGAAATAGCCACAGACCCTAGTTTGGGCCTTAATAGTGACACCATGCCGGATTCTCAGCCCGCCACTGGCCCTACAAATGGGCCAACCCCTAGTGCACCACCGGTTCCAAAACAGAACCGTGAGTCTTCGTCGACACCACACATGCCTCAGGTGGTCCCTCCTGATAGGTTGGAGCAGATGATGCTACTGATGTAGCAGCAGCAGATTTGGACCACGATCGCAGAGGCCCTTGCCTAGAATATGAATATGGTCCCGCCTGCACCACCTGTGCAGCTTGCTGGACATATGAATACCAGCGGTCTATTTGAATGCTTCCAGTGCTTCCGACCTCCCACCTTCGCGAGCACCCACAGGCCCGAGAAAGTCGAGTACTGGCTAGATAACATCTCTAAGATGCTATAGCCGCTGCACTGCACTGAGGCAGAGTAGTTTGAGTTAGTTGCATACATGTTCGAGAAGGAGGCTAGTCTATGGTGGGACAGCATCCTACGGACAGTTCCAGTAGGACACGTGTGGACGTGGGAAGCTTTTGAGATGCACTTTCATGGAAAACACTTCCCCTCACTTACCATAATGAAAAGGAGAGTGAGTTCCTTCGCCTCTGACAGGGAGGGATGACCGTTGCCGAATATGAGAACAAGTTTATGGAGCTGGCCAGATACGCTTCTTTGATCCTAGCAAATGAGCCAATGAAGATGCGGCGTTTCTCAGATGGTCTGCGCCCTAAAATTTGTATAAAGATGTGTTGCAGTAGCATTCCAAATTATGTTAAGCTAGTGAACATGTCCCTACGAGCTGAGCAGGATGGGGATAGACTGTCCCGTACACGTGTACTCATGGGCCCGAGGCCTCGACCTGACTTATCGAATCCACCATTCCTCGGCAAGAGGCCACGTGTAGATTCGCCTCCCAGGCTTATGGCCCCACCGATATAACCTACGAGATCTGATATATGGTGCACCTACGGTAAGAGATTGGGTCATACAAACACTTATTTCTTTACCAAGATGAGGGATAACAGCTTCACGCCTCCTCAAAAGATCAACCGTCAGTTACCGCAAGCCATTTTACCTCCACCTCTACGATCAACACCGCCAGCAAAGCCTTTCTATAGGCCAAATGTACTTCGAAATAGGCCGTCTCAACGACCTATGACAGCGCAACCAATTCATCCTCAACAAGATCGTGTGCACTCACTTGCAGCTGAGGCATACTCCTATGGTTGGGGTGAGACTCCTTACTACCACAAGGACTTTCTCAGACACTACTAAGATTTGTAAGGTTTAGGAAGCAGAACAGTACTCATTGACCTGATTGTTGCCCCGCTATGTCATTACGATGTCATCCTCGGTATGGATTGTCTCAGCGAGATGAAGGCAGAGATCGATCGCGATTTAGAGTGGTGACAGCCCATGGATCGGAGGGCACGACCTTTACTTTCCAGTTCAGGTCAGTTGGTACTACCACATTAGTTGTTATGCTACCTTGCTAGAGAATATTGATGGTCCGACACTTGGAAACATGCTTGTAGTGTGAGATTTTACGAACGTGTTCAGGATGATACCTGGACTACCTCCTCGGCGTAAGATTGACTTTACTATCGACTTTGTGCCTGGTGCGACACCCATTTCCTTACCTACGTATCACATGCCTCCATGTGAAATGAAGGAATTGAGGAGATAGATTGATGATTTGTTGGATTCAGGTTTCATACAGCCTAGCGTATCTCCTTGGGGAGCACCTGTTTTATTTGTTAAGAAGAAGGATGGATCGCTGCGATTGTGTATTGATTATCGCAGGTTGAACCAATTGATAGTGAAGAACAAGTATCCCTTGCCTAGGATAGATGATCTGTTTAACCAGTAGAAAGGGACACAGTATTTCTCGAAGATTAACTTACAGTCTAGATACCATCAGTTGCACATCAAGGATGAAGACGTCCAGAAAATGACATTCAGAACCAGTTTTGGGCACTATGAGTTCCTTGTGATGTCATTTGGACTTACGAACGCACTGGCTGTATTCATGGATCTCATGAACAGGGTATTTTGGCCGTATCTGTACCGATTCGTCATCGTGTTTATAGATGACATTTTGATATATTCCAAAAGTCGGGAAGAACACGAAGAGCACCTACAAGCAGTCTTTGGTACTCTCAGGAAGAGTCAGCTATTCGCTCAGTACAAGAAATGCGACTTCTGGAAGGAAGAAGTCAAGTTTCTGGGACATGTGGTGTTCAAGGAAGGAATAGCTATGGACCTTGCTAAGGTGACCGCAATTCAGGATTGAGAACAGCCTGGTTCGGTTACAGAAGTGAGGATCTTCGTGGGACGTGTTGGCTACTACCGTCGGTTTATTAAGGACTTTTCCAAGATAGTCATGACGTTGTCTCAGCTCACACGAAAGGATCTTAAGTTTTCCTGGAATGAGAAGACAGAAGTAGCCTTTTAGGCATTGAAGGACAAGCTGACATCCGCCCTTATGCTAGTATTGTCAGAGCAAGGGGTCAGATATACGATATACACCTATGCGTCTCGGATTGGTTTGGGTTGTGTTCTTATGCAGAAGGACAGAGTGATTGCCTACGCATCGCGATAGTTGAGGAAACACGAAGAAAACTACCCTACGCACGACCTGGAATTGACGGCAGTCATCTTTCGCATTAAAGCTCTGGAGACATTACCTCTACGGAGAGGAGTTCAAGCTCTTTTGCGACCACAAGAGCCTCAGGTACATATTCACACAGAGAGACTTGAATATGAGGCGATGACGATGGATGGAAACCTTGAAAGACTTCAAGTTTGAGGTTTCCTACTATCCTGGTAAGGCTAACCTTGTGGTAGACGCGTTGAGCCGCAAGAAGATGATAGAATTGCAGCCCCGCTAATGATTGAAGAATGGAACATGGTAGAATTTGTGCGAGACTTCAAACAGAAGCTTACGGTAGAGGAGCCGTTCGAGAGCCTCGCACACATCCGCTTGCAGCCACTTATTGATGACCGAATCATTGTGGCTCAAAGAGAAGATGAATGGTTGATGAAGATGAGAGAGCAAGCAACTGACAATGAAGAGTCTGAATGAAGAGTTGGTTCGGATTGGGATTTACGTTATCATGGCCGCCTATGCGTCTTGAATCTTCATGACTTGAGAAAGGAATTTCTAGGAGCCGCTTACAATTTGAGGATGACAATGCATCCTGGCAGTACGAAGATGTACCAAAACATGAGGCGTTCGTACTGGTGGGACAACATGAAGGCCCACATAGCAGATTATGTGTCCCGTTGTCTCATGTGCCAGCAGGTCAAGGCCAAGCATCGCTGACCACCTAGATTGGTTGAGCCCATGCCCATAGCTAAATGGAAATGCAATTTCATATTTATGGATTTCATTTCTGGGTTACTGAAGACGAGGAAGGGACACGACTCCATTTGGGTAATTGTGGACCGATTGGCGAAGTCGACTCATTTTCTCCCTATTAAAGTTTTGAACTTCGCAGATGATTTGGTTAGGCTGTACATCAAGGAGATTGTACGACTGTATGGAGTGCCCATGGAGATTGTTTCGGATCGAGACATGCGATTCACGTCTATCTTTTGCACTCGAATCCAGGAAGCAATGGAGGTAAAACTGAAGTTTAGTACCCCGTTCCACCCACAGACTGAAGGGCAGACAGAACGGGTAAATCAGGTGTTAGAAGACATGTTGCGGGCATGTGTACTCGATTTTAAAGATAGTTGGGATGACTGCCTTCCTTATGCAGTGTTCTCTTATAACAACAGCTTTCAAGAGAGCATTGGCATGACTCCCTACGAAGAACTGTATGGGCATCCATGTCGAGCACCGCATTGTTGGGCAGAAGTTGGTGAGAAGAGTCTGATTGGCCCAGATTTAGTACATGCGACCTCAAAGAAGATCGACATTCTCAGGCGTCGACTTCTTACAGCACAGAGTAGACAGAAGATCTACGCCGATACCAGATGACAACAGCTAGAATTTGAGGTTGGGGATCATGTATTCCTGAAGGTTTTTCCAATGAAGGGAGTCCTCCGGTTTGACAAGAAAGGAAAACTCATGCCAAGATTCATTGGCCCGTTCCAGATTCTAGACCGAGTGAGTGTGGTAGAGTACCACCTTACTTTAGCCACACCACTCGCGGGTGTGCACAACGTATTTCACGTATCGATGCTGAAAAAATACGTTCCTGATCCTTCCCATATTATCAAATGGGAGCAGGTACAGGTGATTGAAGACGCTACTTATACACTGTGACCAACACGTATTCTGGATAGGAAGGAACATGTGTTATGAAGTAAAATGATTTTGCTTGTAAAGGTATTGTGGACTCACCACACTGAGGAAGAGGCGACCTGGGAAACTGAAGCCGAAGTCCATAAGAACTACCCTCAAATTCTCGAGGAGTACGAAAATGTACTAATTTTGAGGACAAAATTTTTCTTAAAGGGGGGTAGATTGTAACGTCACGGAAAAATCCGTATAAAGACCCGAGTACTACCTCAGGTAGAAATCCTTAATGACTGAATCCTTTAAAAATTAGACGAAAATTTGTTAAGTACTAAACTAAATTAATCGGTGAATTATCTTGAACCACTATCTATACGAACTGCAAGATCGAAAACCATTAGAATTGCTAACTCAACATTACCTAAAAACCTAGGAACAATCTCAAAACCCAGTTGCTCTCGGGAGCACATTGAAACTCCGTATCGGATCTGGACCGTGCATCGAAAGTCCCATTACCGCGAAACTATAAGGTTATGACTGCCATACTGGGCTTGACAAATATCGTGGGAATCGAGCCCCAAAAGTATCCAGAAACGCACAACTTAAGCCCGGAACAAGTTGTGTGAGAAACGTGAATATCTTTAGAAAATGAACTCAAACTTAAGTGAATTGGACCATTCGCTTGTAGGCCAAATTGAAGACTTCAGATCGTCAGATTCTGACCAAACTATACCCTCGGATCAGGGAAATTTCCCTGCCCATGTCAGTATACTTGTGGCCTTGATCGAGTGACGATGACCGTTGAACTGAAACAGGTCCTCCACTGTCGATCTACAAATCTGATCGGATCGAAACCTTAACCTAGCTTAGATCCATGGTTAGGGAACTTACTCCATGACATACGTGAGAAATGGGCCTCCAAATGAGTCTTGTTTGCCCGAAGCAGATGCCCTTTAGTTATAACCTAAGTATACCATGGCCCTAGGGCCATTGACAATAGTTTTGAGCCTATATAAGGCCCTTAAATCACCCCTCTCTCATTCCAAACGAATTCTCTAACCCTATGAGAGAGAAGAGAGAAAATAGGAGGAAAGAGTGAAGAGAAGAGAGAGAGAGAGAGAGGGAGATCGTTGCTAGGATTCACTCCCACGACTCTACGTACTCAATCGCCTCCCCACCATTGCTACACTGACGATTCCAGATACGATTTAGGTAAGAAATCCTAACCCTAATCTTGTTTTAGGGATTCAAATAGAGAAAACGACGAAATACCTGACTATTACATGATTTAGGTAGCCATTTTACTGTAGACGGAAGCGTAGTGTACGAACCGAGTTTGCAAACAAGCGTACCGATGAAAGGTATGGACTATAAACATTTAGGTTATAGTTTTCAAGGCTTTCAATGTCAGCAATGATTTATGCCTGACTTGATTGATGCCATATGATCGTATTTATGATGTATTCGATAAACTATATATGTGTGTGAATTATGTGATTATATAATGCATTTCGTGTGTTTGTTGAAATGTTTGAATGAAAGTGAAATTATGACTTATGCTTGTTTGGACTATTAACCTAAAATACATGTTTGTTGTGTGGATGACAACTCCTTTATGAAAGGATTTGCCAAAACATATGCTATAACTAATTTAGCTTGTGTATATAGTATTATGTAGTCTAAGTGTTTGATAAAATGTCTGAATGAGAAAGCGTTTGATAAATTCCTTCCAACATGGGCGTTGAGATAGGATTCTCAACTACTTTGTCCACAATTATAGTTTCTTTCATATAACGTAAATTGCTACTACGTGATTTATGGTAGAAATGTAAATGTATAACTATATGATTCAATGTGTTCGATAAAATGCTCAAATGGAAATTATGCTTAAATTGTTCATTAAATGCTATTATGATTAACGTACATGACTGCATATTGCATCTGAGTATGATTGGGACTACTACGCAGTCTAGGCAATCAGTAATGGTTCCAGATTGAGTAGACAAACTAGTTTAGCCACATTGGATACGTTCGAGAAATCCGAGCCGTACGGTGACTGTCGACAGTGGCTAGGCCACATTGAGTGGTTACGCGTTCCGTGTCGATTAATTCAGCGCGCGCTGCTACCAATAGAACTTGTCAAGTAACTCGATTGGCCTAATGTGTGTTCACCATTTATGAATGCTACTGGTTGAATCTAAGGTACCACTTACCAATGTAAAACCCGTTTCAACCATGGTACCACACGATCTGCTAAGACTCTTGAGCTGGGCATGGTGGTATGGGGACCTGTGGTCGAGCTGTCGGCCTACGCTGGGGTGACGAGCCTCCCCGTAGTGACCAGTGAGCAAACCAAACTCGTAAGCCGAATACAATGGTATGGGACACTGTATTCGAGCTGTCGGCCTACGTTCAGGTGATGATCCTACCGTAGTGACCTCGAGTATAAACTAGGCCTACACTGAGGTGACGAGCCGCTTCGTAGTGATCTCGAGTGTAAACTCGTGAACTTGCCTATCCACTACTTTTAAATTAGGGGTGATGTTACCCTATTACTTGCCTATCGTATGTGATTAACTAGGATTGACGACCCTAGATGGATCATCGTTTGGGTAAATGATATAAAGGGAGGTACCTTAGCTTCCCGAATCTGCTGTATGAATAAGCCTAAATAACTACTTGGCTAACACAATCATGCACCGCATTGCATGTGCTTTGGCAACGAAACTCACATTTAGGGAGTTTTCCATGCGTGATCATGAGATGATGTCGCTGAGGGAGTGCAGGCGAGGGCATGCATCATTAAAGCATACCATTTCTGCATTAACAAGAGTACTTAGGACATGACTGTTGTACTGCTTTATCATTACTGCATGACTGAATTGATAACATGTTAACCTTTGCCTTATAGTACCACTGAGTTGATCACTCACTCCCACTCTAAGACGGTGTTTTAAAACATCAACCAGACTCTAATTTAGATGCAGGTCGTGACGAGGCTTACGCAACGGAGCCGGACTTCTATGACGAGGAGGAGGAATTATCCTACATGCAGCTCTCGGGTGGGTCTACGTAGACCTCGCGCTGCTTTGATGAGATTACAGGGATACACGAATTAGTTGGACATTTGCATTTTGATATTTTGTAACTTTTAAAACAATACATGCATAAATTTCAGCCCGGTTATATGATCATACTCGGGAGGTTATGAAACACGTATATACCTTACATATCCATCTCAGTCTTCCGCTTGCTTAATTTAATTACCTCTTGAGTATGACATGCTGTTTTAGTGTAATCACACTCATGTTTAAGACACTAATATGGTCAACATTTAATCATCATTATCTATGTTGCATAAGTGATGCGTTGGAACTCAGGAGTTGAGCTTTGCTCGCCCCCGATTTTCGGGGTGTTATATATATAATATATATATATATATATATATATATATATATATATATATATATATATATATATATATATATATATATATATATATATATATATATATATATATAGTTTTGACAAGAAACAAAAGTATTTCGGTAGGGGAATTATCATTCAATAATAACAAAGAAAGAATGAGAGAACAATCATCATAAAATATTTTATTGATTTTAGGTTCGTTACATCCTTGTGTTTCCCTTGATTCTGAAACAAAGTGTAATAAATCTGTGTGATGAAAGAAATGATAATCAATTCAATAGCGATTTCGGTAGCATTTTTGCATATTTGATGTTCATTAGAGTAACAGAGGGTTGTGCGGGTCCAAGATCCTTTACTTCGAGTCGTCACTTAAGAGGTATATGCATCGAAAATCAAACTACGAAGGGAACCCTCAAAACCACAAAGCACAGGGTTGTGGAGGCCTTTTATTGCGCGACCGCATAGCAGACCCATCAAATCCACGTAACACTATTCATCACGTAACACTATTCACACGGTTCCTTCTCTCTCTCGAACTTCTAATGATGCAAATGAGAGGGAGATGGGGTATTGATAGGCTTTCACATGTGTGAGGCATCAATTTACATGTCATGGGCCTCATTCAGCGCAACACTATTCACTCACGCAACACTATTCAACCACACAAAACTATTCACTGCACAACTGTAACACCCTGAATTTCGAGGGTCGATCAAAGCTCTACTCCCGAGATTCAGAACATCACTTATGCATTATGGATGATGATATTCAGATTTCTTTCATGTTAATGAGTTAAGCATGCATGGTATTATACTAAACAACACATCATACTCCGGATTTAATTAAGTTAAGCAAGTGCGGAATTCTAAACATATCTATATAAGCATACAGATGTTTCACAAGGTTTCTTCCAAAGTATGAGTATGTAACCGGGTTCAATATATACTGTATTGTTTCAAAATGAACAAAATGTGGATATGTAAGAGTGTCCAACTAAGCCCAGATGTCACAGTGGTCCCTACGTAACGGTACGTAGCCTAGATCGGCCTGTCCGAGAGTTGGAAGTAGGAGAATTCCTCCTCCTCATCCAAGAAGTCATGATCCATTGCATAAACGTCATCTGTACCTGCATCTACATCAGAGTCTGGTTGGTGTTTTAAAACACCGTCTCAGAGTGGGAGTGAGTGATCAACTCAATGGTTCTATAAGGCAAAAGTTATACCTGTTATCAAGTCAATCAAAGCAGTAATGATAAGGCAATCATAATAATCATTTCCTAATTACTCTTTTTAATGCAGAAATAGAGTGCAAGTAATGATTCATGCCCTCACCCATCAATTCTCCCTCACACGTGACTCCGACAACCTATTTCGTATATTACAACACTTCCTCAAACGGTACAACTCCAACACCTTTTTGGCACATTCTAACTAATGCAGTGCGATGCATGGCCGTGCTAGCAAGTAATTAATTAAGCTCATTCATACAGTAAGTTTAGGAAGCGAGGGTACCTCCCTTTATATCATTGACCCAAATCGAACATTTGGCATTGGACACCACAGTGGTCCTACTCCGATGTTCTGGATCCATTTAGGTTCGTCACTCCTAGTTAAACACATATGATAGGCAAGTTGTAGGTTCGTCACTCCTAGTAAAAATACATACGATAGGCAAGTTGCAAGAAGTTATGCTCACAGTCATTACGGGGAGGCTCGTCACCCCAACGTAGGTTAACAACATGAACACGGTGTCCCATACCACCATCCCCGGTTCACGAGTCCTAGTAGCTCCATGGTCACTACGGGGAGGCTCGTCACCCCAGCGTAGGCCGAGAGCTCAGACACGGTGTGCCATACCACCATGTCCGGCTCATGAGTCTTAGTGGATTGTGGTACCGTAGTTAAAGTAGATCTTTACATTGGTGAGGAGTACCTTAGATTCAAGCAGTCACGACCATACATGGTAAACACACAATTAGTCAATCGGTTCATTAGGCAAGGTTGATTGGTATGGGCGCACGTTGACAAATCGACATGGAGCGCGTAAGCACCCCTCGTGGCCTAGCCACTGTCGACAATCGTCTTGTGACTCGGATTCATCGAGTTTACCCGAACAAGGACTTTTACCGATTGCCTAGGCTATGTTTGTAGCCTCAATCCTACTCAAATACGGCTAATAACCATGAGTAATAATTATCCCAGCATTCAATAAACAATCCATGTGGAGGCGTGCCATGTGGGAGGCATGCGCCAGGTGGGAGGCGTGCCATGTTCCGAGTGGTTTTAAGAGGCATTCCCTATATACAACATAGGGTACAACATTTATAGAATTAGGGTAACATCACCAGCTTTTCCCAAACATTCCACACATTACTAAATAAAAGGAGCTCCATGCATTTTATTAAACAAAATTTGTCATAGTTACATATGATATGGCATTACATGTACTATGATAGAGAACACATGACAACTGACTAACAAAAGACTTCAACATTTACCAACCTAGCATCCAAACTAAGCCTATCCAAGGCTATTACAAAAAGAAGTAACTACAAACTATACTACTAATCCTCCGATTCTAGTGAAGGCGGAGGTGATCCCTTATCCTGCATGTAGCACAGGAGGGCCTTCAGAGTACGGGACATTCTCTTGAATTTCTTCTTTAGGTATTTCTGATTTTCCTTGACCTTGGCCAGGCGGGCGTCTTGGGAGGCCCGGTCCTGGTGGTCATCACGAGTAGTGGGAGGCTCCCAGTCAGAGTCTTGAGCCTCCACTTCTTCCTCCTGTTCCTCTTCTTCACTCTCTTCCTCTTCTTCAGTCTCTTCCTCTATCTCATCCCCGAATTCCTCAAGTCTGGCTTGGCATTACCTAGGACTTATTTTCATGTTGTTGAGGGTAGTCTTGTTAATGAAATGGATAGGGGCGAGATTGTCCATGTGGAGCTTGAATCCAAAGTTGCGGGCTATCTTGCAAACTAGTCGGCCGAATGGGAGGGACGAATCGCCCCAAGTGGATTGTGCCGCCTTAACTATCTGGATCAAGGCAAGAGTGGGTAGGCACACTTTTCTCCCTGTCCTACTCGATACAGGAAGTCCACCATGACCCTCGTGCACTCCGTGCGGTTGCTCAATATTAGATACATGTTGTCCGTGCATATATGGTGGAGCAGGCAGTAATCGTCCGTCATGAGCATCGTTTTGAGGCTGTTCTCTCATCTCCAATTAACGAGTTAGCCGCAAAGGAAGCGAGTGCGGTGATCTCTCTCCTGCCCACTAGTGAGATTAGTCTCACTTGCATGCACAACACCGCGCTCCACTCCCATGATGCGGGCCATGATGTCCACATCGACACTGGTTTCTGTTCTTCCCAACGGGATGGTAAACCGGAGGAGTTGGGTCCCTTATGTGTGCATAGAAGGCCCGCACGGTGCCCTCACTAGCATGTATCTTTCCTTCAAATATGGGGCCTAATCCGTTCTCCAGGAGGTGGTCGATCACTGGATACATCCCAAACAATTTCTTATCCACATGAGCTTAAAAAATAACTTGTCGATGGCGGAACTTACCAAGTTCAATGCCCGCCTGTAGAGACCTCTCTATCTGGATTTGCGAGTCGAGGTCCCGCTTTGATCTCCGTTCGATGCTCAAACTTGCTCCTGCACTCGCCTTCTTCTTGGAACGGCTTGCCCGGCCTCGTCCGGGGCCGCTCGCTTCTTCCCCAAAAGGGAAAGGAGTGTCGAAATGGAGAAGATAACGGCCACGATCTCGAAAAGGGCCATGGAGATGGAAGGGATATGAAAAGAAGGGATTTTTGAGGAGATGAGTGTTTTAGGAGCCTTAGGTGATGGGTTTGGTGCTCAAATGAGAAAAAGGGAAGAAATACAAGGGAGATTAGGAGAGAGTTGAGGTGAAGGGGTGTAGAATGCAAGGAGAAAGTGGATTTAGAAGCATGAAAATGGAAATTTGAGAGAGAGGGAGGGTTTTTTGGAGGGTTTGAAGGGTTAGAGGGGTTGGAAGTGGATAGAAATGAGCATGGGAGGGGAGGTGGGGTCATATAAGTGGACCCCCACACGTGGGAGGGGCCCACACAATCGGACGAGTGGCGGTGCGCCGCCGATCCAGCGGTGCCTCCGTGCTCTGCTGGATAGGCCGGCGGTGCATTGCCGATCTCTCGGCACCGTTGCACCCCGCTGGGTATTCCGGCGGTGCGCTGCCGATCGGCAGAGGCCACCCCCCTCGGGTCGGTATTTTTGGTCTGCGGGACCCCATGGGCCCCACTGACTCATTGTTTTGGGTCCCCAATATGTTTGGTCCACCCATCGCAGTACGAAGGGGTGTTTCATCGCATGTTTTGGATCCCTTTGTGATCCAGTAATCCATCAATTGACGACCCAGATCGCCAAGGTTATTCGGGAGCTTCTTTACTTAGTCGGGACTAAATTTGGTAAAGATCTATACTCAGTTTGAACTACAAAGTTCGACGTTTAGGCCGTCTTGGCCTTATTAGCTATTAACGCCAAGTCCCTCTGTACTATGATCGAGTCGACCTCAAGTCGACTTGATTTTTTATCTTTGGTCAGAGGTGACTTAGGTCATTGCACATGATCTAAGTCCCCCAGTTATAAACCTTCGACTAAACAACAATGTTTGGTCTCGCCGGTCGACGAAACATTGGGATCCTAATATCGTCTCTAAATTCCATCGCCCCATTCTTAAGTCAGAGAGCGTCATGTTATTCTATTACCCCAGGTCCAGTTTAATCCAATTCATGCTCTGATACCAACTTGTAACGCCCTAAATTTCGAGGGTCGAGCGAAGCTCTACTCCCGAGATTCAGAACATCACTTATGCATTACGGATGATTATATTCAGATTTCTTTCATGTTAATGAGTTAAGCTTGCATGAGATTATACTAAACAACACATCATACTCCGGATTTAATTAAGTTAAGCAAGTGTGGAATTCTAAATATATCTGTATAAGCATACAGATATTTTACAAGGTTTCTTCCAGAGTATGAGTATGTAACCGGGTTCAATACATACATGTATTGTTTTAAAATGAACAAAATATGGATATGTAAGAGTGTCCAACTAAGCCTAGATGTCCCAGTGGTCCTAACATAATGGTATGTAGCCTAGATCGGCCCATCCGAAAGTTGGAAGTAGGAGAATTCCTCCTCCTTATCCAAGAAGTCCTGCTCCATTGCATAGACATCATCTGTACCTGCATCTACATTAAAGTCTGGTTGGTGTTTTAAAACACCATCCCAGAGTGGGAGTGAGTGATCAACTCAATGGTCCTATAAGGCAAAAGTTATATCTGTTATTAAGTCAATCAAAGCAGTAACGATAAGGCAATCATAACAATCACTTCCTAACTACTCTTTTTCATGCAGAAATGGAGTGCAAATAATGATGCATGCCCTCAACCATCAATGCTCCCTCACATGCGACTCTGATAGCCTATTTTGCATATGACAACACTTCCTCAAACGGTGCAACTCCAACGCCTTTTTGGCACATCCTAACTAATGCAGTGTGATGCATAGCCATGTTAGACAAGTAATTAATTAAGCTCATTCATACAGTAAGTTTAGGAAGCTAGGGTACCTCTCTTTATATCATTGACCCAATTCGAACATTTGGCATTAGACACTGCAGTGGTCCTACTCCTATGTTTTAGATCCATTTAGGTTCATCACTCCTAGTTAAACACATACGATAAGCAAGTTGTAAGTTCGTCACTCCTAGTCAAAACACATACGATAGGTAGGTTGCAAGAAGTTGTGCTGGCAGTTACTACGAGGAGGCTTGTCACCCCAGCGTAAGCCGATATCATGAACACGGTGTCTCATACCACCATGCCCAGCTCATGAGTCTTATTTGTTCACTGGTCACTACGGGGAGGCTCGTCACCCCAGCGTAGGCCGACAGCTCGGACACGGTGTCCCATACCACCATGCCCGGCTCATGAGTCTTAGTGGATCGTGGTATAATGGTTAAAGTGGATCTTTACATTAGTGAGGGGTACCTTAGATTCAAGCAGTCACGTCCATACATGGTAAACACACAATAGGTCAATCGGTTCATTAGGCAAGGTCGATTGGTATGGGCGCACGCCGACTTAATCGACATGGAGCGCATAAGCACCCCTCATGGCCTAGCCACTGTCGACAATCGTCGTGCGACTCGGATTCATCGAGTTTACCCAAGGTGGTGAGACTAATTCGACCACCTGAACAAGGACTCTTATCGATTGTCTGGGCTACGTTTGTAGCCTCAATCCTACTCAAATACGGCTAACAAGCACGAGTAATAAGTATCCCAGCATTCAATAAACAATCCATGTGGATTTCTCATGCGGGCATTTCATCAAACACATAGACCATACTAATACAACATGCATTTATTAATTGATGTCATAGAGGAAATTCTACATATGGATAAGATAATCAAAATCCTATCTTAATACTCGTTGTAAATACAAATCATCAACAATTTTCTCATTTAGACAATTTATCAAACACATAGACTACATTACTTACAACATATGTTTTATCAATTCTTTATGCAGGGAGATTTACATGCAAACGATAATGATGAATCCTAGATTAGAAATCATGGCAAGCACTAATCACTTTCTATTGCACATTTAAACATTTCAACAAACACATAGGGTGCATCATTTATTTATCTCAGTTCATAGGTGTATCTCATATAGAAATTAACACATTTAAGATAATACAGTAGCAATCAAGACAGACATAAATCATTAGCTGTCATGAAAGCATTGAAAAACCGCAACTTAAGAGTTTATAGTCCGCACCTTTTGTTAGTATGCTCGACTCAGACTTAATCCAAATTCTACGTTTCCAAAAATGGAACGTCGGACACCTAAATGATGAAACTGGTTAGCTAGGTTAACGAAAGCTATTCGGAAGTTCTACATCGATATTAGGGTTGGTATTTCTTACCTAAAATTGTAACTGAAAGAGGTTTGGTAACGCAACGGGGAGGTGTTTAGGCGCGTGGGTTTGTGGGAGAAGTTCCTACAATTTCTCCTTCTCTCTTTCCACTTTTCTCCTCTTTTCTCCTCTCTCTCCCTCTAGGGTTTGTGAAATTTGTATATGGGAGAGAGGGGTGAAATGAGGACTATTTATAGCCTCAGACGTGATGCAAATGGCCCCAGGGCCACTTTATACATGGCTTATACCCCGTGGTCGGCTATTTCTGACGAACATGGCTCATATGGAGGCCCACGACTCATCTACTTCATAGGGTACGCTTCTTGACGATGGATCCATGCCAGGACATGATTTCGGTGTGATCGGATGAGCCGATCGACCATGGAACCCCATGTTATATCAACAGTCATACGTGTCCAATTGGGGTAACGGTTATACGGATGTGTGCAGAGAAATTTCCTTTCCCCATGGGTGAAGTTTGGTCATAAACTAATGCTCAGAAATCCTCAACTTTACGTAAGAGCGAACGGCCCAATTTACTTAAGTTTCAGGTCATTTTCTAAGGATATTCGCGTTTCCCATGCACTTCACTCATGGCTCAAGTTGGGCATTTCTGGACACTATCTAGGCTTAATTCCCACGATGGTTGTCAAGCCCAGCAGACGAACATCTTCTCATAATTTTGCGGTCATCAGACCCTTGATGTGCGGTCTAGGTCCGTTACCGAGTTTCAATGTACTCCCAAGGGCGACAGGCCCTTGGGATTTTCTCTAGGTCTTAAGATGACATTGAGTCAGTGGAATCCCTGGTTCTAGACCTTCCAATTCGTGAAAATGGTGGCCTAAGCTCAATCCACCAATTATTCAGTACTTAACTAAATCTCGTCTAAATTATATGACAAGATGCGGTCCTTGGGTTGTTCTGCCTGAGGTTGTAGTCGAGTCTTTGTACGGATTTTTCTAGGACGTTACAACAACACTATTCACCCGTGCAACTATTCACCATGCAACTATTCACCGTGTAACACTATTTACTACACAACTATTCACCACGCAACACTATTTACCATGCAACACTATTCACGCGTAACACTATTTATGCACAGCACTATTCACGCCTAATAGATTTTTCAGTGAGAGGGCCATGCAAATGGAAAAATGTTGCACAATGAGAGATCCAAGGAGATAGAAAGAGGGCCGCGATGTGGGCAGGGCTTCCTATCTTGGATCCTTGATGCGCAACAACCGAAACTCCTATCGATTCGTGCATTTTTTGTGCCCCAATAGATGTCCCCTCGATCCTTCTTTGATTGATTTATGAAATCAAATGGAGGATCAATCTTCATCTGCACAAAAATCCTTTCACATCAGAGAAGGATTCTTCATAAAAATAGAACTGATTGCGTATTAGAGAGGGATCACTTGAACGGAGATCTTCAACAGTCAAGTTTGAACGGAAGACTGAAGAATCACATTCAGACGGAGGATCGTGCTCGACTAGACTGTTGTCAAATGAATCACGATTGAAGGAGTTAAACTCGAATGAGTTGCGGTTGAAGGATGACTAGATGATCACCTCCAAACAGGGAATCATGCTCAAAAGAATTATGCTTGAATAATGACTGAATAGTCGTGCTTGAACAAAAGACTGAATGATCTTGCTTGAACAGAGGACCGGATGATCGTGTTTGATTGGAAGACTGAATACTCGCGCTTGAGTGGAAGACTGAATGCCCCCAATCAGAAGCACTGAGTGAATGCTTCAATAGAAAGGATAATAGCAGCAACGAAAGCACTTGTTGTAACAATTGTGACAACTTGATCTTTGAGTAACTTGATCAGAGAACTGTCTTTCAATGTTGCTCTTGCAGCAACAATCTCTTCGATAAGCCCTGAGGACTCTTTCTTTAAACTCCGTGGCTAGGGAATTGTTCTTTAATGTTGCTCCTACTGCAACAATCTCTTCGATCAGTTCCGGCAACTCTTTCTTTGAACTCTGTGGCTAGGGAATTGTTCTTTAATGTTGCTCCTGATGCAACAATCTCTTCGATTGTCTCCTTTATTCATAGTCTGCATAATCTAGGATTTCGAATGGTAATCTTTCCTGCCAAATTAATCAGAATTAGTATCTCAAGATATCATAACTTTTCAATTTAGTTTTGTGAAGTATTGATAATTTTAAAATATATTGAAAGCTTTAGAATGATTGTAATATATTGACAATTTTGAAATAATCATAATGTATTGATGACTTTGGAGTAATTAGATTGTATGATGATTTAAACTGCATGTTCCCATTATTTACAATGTTTCTTTAGTTTGTAATGTGCACATCATTAGCGATATTCTCTTTATTTGTAATATGCTCTTCATTTATGATATTGCTCTTTATTTGTAATATTTCCGTTAATTTGCAATATTCTCTTTATTTGTAATATGCTCTTCATTTGCTATATTCTCTTTATTTTTAATATGATCTTCATTTGCGATATTCTCTTTATTTGTAATATTCCCTTTAATTTGTAATATTCTTTTTATTTTAATATTCGCAATATGACAATGATTTGGTCATTCCATCTTTGTGCTTGTCAGCGTGCTTTGCATTACATTTGTTGTATTCTTTGCTTTAGTGCTTTCAATCTTTCGATCACAATTTAAGCTCTTGAGGTGTTGGAGCAAATATAAATTTGACTGAACATACTTTGACTAGAATTGACATGACTTAACTTGATTTGACTTCAAGAGCATTCACAGTTTAGGCTCTTGTAACAGCCCACGCCCACACTGTATGATATTGTCCGTCCATTTTGGACCCACCTTATATGTGTTTTACCCAAGCTGTCCACCAACTTTGCCAGCGTGGACACCACCATGATATATTTCTTTCATCTACACCATCCAGATTGAGCGGGACGGTGCTGGACAACGTTTGGATGGTGTTGATTTACATGGGGAATGTTTGGATAGTGCTGATCATCATTAGTGGGCCATGTACCCCATGGAATGATAGTGTACAGTGATACACATGTTACACCTACAATTAGTGAAATAATTTTTGGAGTGGTCCAAGCCCATTTGAGGCCTTTTGGGGGCCACCCCGAGAACAAAACCGTGCGGGCTGTGCCCAGAGCAGACAATATCATACAGTGTGGGTGTGGGCTGTTACAGCTCTTAAGTAGTTGGAGGGGCCCACTGAAGCTACCAGGGCTGTGAATCGGTATGTTTTACGCACAGGGTTGGCCACAGTAACTCTCTAGAGTTCATGGGGCTTAAAAGGCTACCTTAAGGGGTACCAAATCTAAGGCCACTAGTCCATCGATGAGGGGGTAGCTCATTTAGAGGCCCGTCCCCATAAGTTTCTACTGAAATTAAGTCAGGAATCTGAGGAGTTTTATGCACAGTTGGCCTATTTATGGACGACCTAAAGTGCGCACATTGCAGCCCGCTTTTTCTTCATCTGTCAGGTCAAACCCATTCATGGGAGGGGATTTTCTCTCACCTTACCCCATGGCGCTGTCAGAAGCTGTATAGATGACATTGGTCTCACACGTGGTTGGTCGTATAGGCGCACTCCGCCGCTCGCATGGGTCTAAGCATGTGATGGCCTTTGCGGGCTTTTTAGGGCTACTGACTTTCACTGCTACCCACATAATATTTTACTGAATTGACTGTATGATAGGTCATATGTGTGGTTGGCTGTATAGTCACACTCCACTGTCATAAATGGTAAATGGTAATGTTTCATAGTATTTGTAGGTGATTTTACCTTTGTAGCTTTGCCTGACGATAGTATCAAGATAACTTTACCTTTTGATCATTGCTTAGCTTTACTTTTACTTTTACTTTTGTATTAGAGCCTTTCAATGAAGCTTTGTGGGTGGAGCATGGAGCTTTGTATTGGAGCTTTATTGCTTTTTAAGATGGATTAGTAAATAAATTAGTCACAATATAATATCAACATGTCAGTACTCAATGCTAATAATAGCTTAATAATAATTGATCATATTATCATGTCAAGACGAACATCAGTTTGGCGGCAATATCATTTTGGCAAAAATATCATAATAGATGATGTTCTAACAATCATCGATTCCTTTCATAATCAGTGATCGTTGGCGATCTCAGCAATACTACTCCGTAATGTATACAAGGCAGCAATTCTTTTGTAGTGATTCTACCAATTGACTGATATAAATTATGTAATGTATAAATGTTACCTAATTTGCCTCCTTTTGATCGGGTGAGATTTTCTCTGAGAATCTTCACAATCAAAACTATTTTACCTTTCAGCCGCAACAATAATTCGATCGCTATAATGCTCCCGAGCTTGAGCATTATCATATAATAGTTTAGCCGTAGTAATGATAGGGACTCCAATGTTGACCTATAAAAAATGATTCTCACAATTATTATCTCATATGATTAATAATTACCTTTTTCGGGATCAAAGAATCAAGAGTTTCACATGGTTGTTCGGAAGGATATGTTTAAAAAGAATATTTAGAAATCATGTTTTTCTCTAATTTCTCTATTCATCGAGCATCCTTCATTCTTGCTTCACCAAAGAACGAAGGTTCATGAAGACATGTTGTAAGACCCCGTCCATTCCGTTCCATATTCTATGCCTATGTGCATGATGATCTACGCCCTTGGTGAACCTGAACTAGTTGTGCATAGTGCACACCCAATTGACTGGAACCCCAAGACTTCGAAACCTATTTCATATCGACCGCCCCATCTCCGCGATCGTGGAGGTACCACTCATACATTTATTTGATGCTCCATTAGTGAGATACGCCGCGAAGAATCGTTGGTATACCATGTGCGCATGTCACCATATACTCCATTCCACACATTTGCACAACACATGCCATACACACATGGCACATGCCACACATGGGTGGGAGAATCTCTACCCATGTGTGTGATGTTACCCGCCCATACCATCCCTCTCTCATGTGATGTGATCTTGGTGGGCCATCAATATCATCCCTTCCATCCATCTCGACCATTTATCTTAACCATTAAGGTGAGTACACCCTCCTCACTCATTCTTATTTTGTTTTCATTGTGTTTATGTATGGTGGAGATGGTGTTGATGATAATGATACGATTAATGGTGTGGATTCATAGGAGAAGACATATCAAACTAATTTGGACTTCATGTGGACCCATTGATAGAGGGTCCCACCAGAATTTGGTATGTCATCCAAACCATCCAAGTGTGGCCCATTGGGCTGGCCACACCCACACACCCATGCACACACGTGCACACTTCTCAACTCAATTAAAAATAAAACAACAAAGGGGAGTGGATGCTGATTGTTGCCAGCATCTAGAAGACGTTGCAGTAAGTAGCGTCCCAACCACTTTCAATAGGGGTTGGGGCTGTGGGACCACAACACCCCCCCCCCCCCCCCCCCCATGATGTATGTGTTTAATCCACATCGTTCATTCAATTTTCCAGCTCATTTTAGGCCTTGATCCGAAAAATGAAGCCAATCCAAATCTTTGGTAGGCCACACCATTAAAAAAAACATTTTTGAAAGTGATATTTATTGCCAAACTGTCGGGACCCACTGTGATGTTTCTGTACGCCTAAATATATTGAATATTGGGCTCGTCGGGTCTGTCACGAGCCATAAAATCCAACAGATGGACTGGATCATCCTCATGTGGGCCTCACCTATGAAAAACCATCAGAGATACACACACACACACACACACACACACACACACACACACACACACACACACACACACACACACACATATATATATATATATATATATATATATATATAGCAAATGGGTTGGATGCCCCTTGCTGGTAACGTCCAGTGTCCAGAGGACGTTGCAGCGTCCTGTTACTGGACAATTGGCAGGGACGGTGGGCCCCACCGTGATGCATCTCGAACATCTACACCATGCATTTGATGGGTCCCCTTTTGAAAATGGGTTTCCCCATAAATTAGTCGTACGCGAAACTTAGGTGGCCCACACCATCTAAAAATATGTGAAGCCGAATAAATCAACACATTTTGTGGGTCTGATCATGAGGTATGCCTTATATCCAAACTGCCCATCCATTTAGCGAGCTCGTTTAAGGCTTGAGAAGAAAAATAAGACAGATCTAACTATCAAGTGGTCCACACTACAAAAAGCAATGGGGGATTGGACGTCTACCATTGAAACCCAAAAGTCACAGAAGTTTTGGACCAATATGAAATTTGTTTTTCCTCTTAATTCAGGTCTTTGTGACCTTATGAATTGATTGGATGGAAAATAAACATTATGGTGGGCCTTGTAAATTGTTTAACAGTGAAATCATCATCTTCACTACTATTTGTGGTATGGTCCAGATAACCTTTCGATATGATTCATTATTTTGGATAATGCTCGAAAATGATCTCTAAAATAGATGAACGGTGTAGATTTGATAAATACATCACTTTGGGACCCATGTAACTTTGATCTCCTTGAACCGTTCGTACAACTCAGAGCTCGAGCATATAAAAGAACTTGATAGGGTCCACCTAAAATTTGGATATATATGAAACTTAGACTGACCCCTCAACTATGTGGGACACACATAATGGATGGGCTAGATTTGTGAACCACGCCTCGGTGGCCCAACAAATAATTATGAATGTTTAATGGAGGGTAACCCTCTCAACTTGTGTGTGTAGTATGGCCCACACGACCCACAGATTGACTTGATTTTAAGCCCCAGGCTCACCATGGATTGGTGGCCCATTAATTATGCAAAAATGGATTGTTTGCAAATACGATATGTGAATGGTCTGGATCTTTGTTAAAATTACTATATATTGACGGCATACAATCATGTGACTATGTGGTGTGTGGACAGCCTGAAATTGATACAACTATGATGAATGCATAGCCCAAATCCTATGATTATGTGATGCTTAGGTGACCATTAACATGTGAACTTACGGTCCTTAACCATGAAATTCAGTGATGCTCGGACAACCTCTAACCCATATGAACTTGTAATGTATATGATGTCTTAAACCACGTGAAATTGTGCGGCATGAGTGGTCTACCACCACATGATCATGTGATGTGCCATCTACCCTAAATCGTGTGGGATTGAGTTGCTGCCTTAGATTAGATAATTATATAATGAATGGACAACTCGTTACCACTTGGCACTTTGGTTAGAGTGCAACCCCAAGTAATAGGATTATGTGACTTATGTTTAAATCCTTAAACATGATCAATACCTGTTTGGCTCATTAATCATGTGGGTATATGATGTATGTATGGCCACCTAATCATATGCAATGGTGGAATATATGTAGTCATCTAACTGTATGAATGTGAAATACGCACAAGGCCACCTAACCGTATGAAATCAAGCAGCATTGATGGCCATCCAACGACTCAACCACATGCTTATGAGCATAGGCATGGCCACTCAAATCATGTACAATCGAATTGTACGTGTGGATTTTCTAAGTCATGTGAATTATGATGTACAACTTGATGATAAAGTGGACCTCAATTTGGTATAGTGTGACATAATTATGGACCTTATATTATGCTCATTAATAAGGTGGAAGTAAGGACCACTAAACTGTATGTGATGTGATTAAATGTGGCCCTTGGTCCGTTCATCATGTGACACTAAACCCAGATTATTAGCCATGTGAAGTGTGGGGCAGTTGTTGCCTAAGACTTAGCAAAATTAGTGTAGCCTTGTATTCGTGTGTAAGATTATGATTGTTCAATTATGTTTGGATATTTTGAAATGTGGACACTAGATCATGATAGTAATCGTATATATACTAAACCATGTGAAATTGTGGTACTTACTGCCTGACCATGTGAAAGTTTAGTAAAACGGTTGCCCCATTATGTGAGTTATGATGTAATGAAAGTACGTAACCATCTAACCTTAATTCCTTTATTATGGCAAGTAGAGTGACATTTGTGTGGCCTCTCAACCATATGGACCTCTGATAACAGAGTGGACATAAGACCGTGTGGGCATATGAGAATTGTGTGGTTACTCAGACTTGTGAACTATGTTGATGGTGTAACCTCTTAGGTATGTGAACTTTGAACGTGTGTCATATTGATTGTTGAACCCATCTTATTAATAATATTGGCCTTGATTTATGGACTCCACTGATATGTTCACAATGGCATTAAAGTGGTGGGCCCATTAGCCTTAGAGCCCACCATGAGTGGACGCATTGTGGGCCCATTAGCGGTAAACCTATTGGGCGCATAGGTTACTTCCTCTTACTAAGAACATAAGACTCCATGAGAAGTGCATATTGGGCCTATGTTTGGGCTTCTTGGTAAGCGCATGAGACTCCTTGTGATGTATCTATGCCAAGTCTCATTTGGGCCTTGTGAATGAGTTATGATTGAGTCCTCGAATGAACCGTTTGTGGTAATCAAATGAGCCACCCAACAAGCTAGAAGATTAGGATGTAGCAACCCACTAACTGGCCCATTCAAGTGTGGTAATGAACTGGGCCTTAGTCCACTTGAAATGATAACTAGACATGTTGAGGCGTTGGATTGAAATCTAATTATGCATGTGGTGATGGCACATATACGGTGATTGTGTAATGTGATACTTTTGGTGATGATGATGCGTGTATGGTTAGATGTGATGATTGTATTATATGGTAATGCTAATTTATGTTTATATGCTTGGATGATGTTCAATTAGACGTAAGGACTAAGTGGACCACCATATGTATTACCTCGAGTTGTAGATAGTACACCTAGCGTCGTATAATGACGTGATACTTATGCACCTACTTCCTATGAAACTAATGAGGTGAACCACTTAACTCTTAACTGTGAATGAGTATGTTGGTAATACGAACTAGCTTTCAAATAGTTATGGATCTTTATATGTGGATTTGATACATGTTATGGTATGTGCGTATTCCTTACACATGTTTGATATACAGTCTGTTGTGGTGACACTGTATAAGGTTTTGGCCATGTAATTGGTGTCGTGTGATGGATTGATCCTAGTTGTGCTATTTTGTGGTTGGTGTACACTTGTGACGTGGAAGATGTGGACACTTGCACAGCCCCATGATCATGAGGGAGAGTGTACATTAGAATACTATTTTAACATATTCGTACCGTGATCATTTTTTATTGGTCTGATGATATTTGTGCATATTGCATCTGTACGCACGCATACATGTACATGCATCATGGATGAGGAGTGCATGGTGTGCATAATTTGATCATGCGGAGATCATATGCATGTGGTAGAGGATGTTGGTACGAAGGTGCACATGATGGAGTATGTGCGGATGTTATTTGGTCGGAGAGACCGCGGATTTGGTCCCTGGGTTGAAGTCCCTAAGCGAATATATCGGGTATAGTCCCTGGGTTGAAGTCCCTAAGCGAATATATCAGGCGTGGTCCCTGGGTTGAAGCCCCTAAAGCTCACTTGATGCTACAATGTAATTTATGTTTATGCCGATGCTGATATTACATGTATATCCTTTCCACGATGAGCATGGATTGCAGACCAGATTTGGTTGGTAGAGGAGCCCAATTGGCATTAGCGATGCCTTGTATACATATTTGGCTTACATGCATAACATTGCTTGAGTGCAATTATACTGCATAGCGTGCATGTGGATTGTCATTGCATTTTTCATAGCATCCTCATGAGATGGATTGAACACTACAACAACATCGTTGTTGTATTGATGAGACCACCACAGCGACATCGTGGTTAGTATTTGTGGGCATCGGAAATTTCAGTTTCTTATACTAGGTCCCAGACCCCTGGGTGAAATTCCCTAAACCTTGAGTGGTACCCTCGAGACTCATCATCAAGACCGGGTGGATGCCATGGGTCACCTGGTGCCGAAGACCATTGTAAGCCTGACTCTCGTCGACGCGGTCGAGTGAGAAGAGGTTCGGCCACGCCTAGCTGAATAGTTGGAGCGAATGTGGTTGGGTTTGACCAGCCCCCGAAGTAGGTCCGCTACCGGCGTGCCGGGTGGGTATTGGCATGACTATAGGACCCCCACTGACAGGGCGGGTATGCAAGGCCTCTATTCAACAAGTTTCAGACTTGTTCTGATACTAGGCCCCAGTGATTCCTAGTGATGATAACTATATTGAGATGTGGACTTTTAGAAGAGGATTTGCATGCCTACATACATCTAGCATACCTTTGTATATCATCACTTACATTACATCATATCCTCTTGGCTTTATGCAGCATTACTTGGTCACTATGCTTCAGCTTGTGTACTTTGATATTTTAATTATTACTGCATGCTTGTACACTACGCACACACGAGTGTACTCACTAGCCTTTTTGCCTAAGCTTCCTATTTTCCATTTTTTTCAGGGCAGGAGTAACTTGAAGGACATAGTTTTCTCGATGTATTGTATCTATTTTGTGATTTGGCAATATTGACGTTGTGTACCTTTTGGAAAAACATTGTACTTGGAACCATCAGGATTTATAATAGAGACTGTTGTTTAGTATTGTGATTACGGATCATCATGCTTAGGTATTATTATATATAAAAAAAATTCAGTCAAAAATCTTCCTTGTGGTGCACCAAACTCAGGACTTGGTGTATGGAAGTAGAGTGCCAGATTCAGGGCATCACAGAAGCTGTCCGTCCCTGGATTTGGGGCGTGACACATATAGTTGAAATACTGCTTGTCTTATTATGTTGTTTTCTTTCTCGAAAAATCATCAATTCTCTAGGCTCTCATTGTTCTCCTTTTTTTGCCATGCTCTCTTTCATATGTCATCATAATCGCACATTTTTATCTTCTTTATCATTATTTCTTTCGTCATCCTGAACATAACTTGACCTGATCTAATTCTCCCAGAAGATATCAACATGATGCCCCCAAGTTTTTCCATTGACTGATGAATTCGTCAACTGATTCGTCTTTCTCGTTGGTGAGTAAAAATCAATTCAGTCAAACCGATTTCTCAGGTTTCGTCTATCTTTGAACGTAACTATTTTAACTTTCTCTGGTATTTTTTGTGGTCGTGATTGTGTATTGTCGATGAAATCTTGTGCGAATTTGTTAGATATGAAGTAAACGATCGTGTTAGTTGGGAGAAAAGCTAGTGCGGTTATGTAAGGATGGAATACATGCTGTTTAAAATAGAGTATCAGTTATTTTAACTAAATAAAATTTTACTCTGTTTTAGAGATGAAGGGGAGGATGTTCCCGTTGGGAGTCGCCATTTTGGCGTCTATACGACGTCAAACAGTGATGAAAGTTCTCTGAATATTTTCAAAGTTATCATTGAATAATAACAAATTGCCTAGCAGAGTCGCCATTTTGTTTCGACAAGAAATAAAAGTATTTCAATAGGGGAATTATCATTCAATAATAACAAAGAAAGAATGAGAGAACAATCATCACAAAGTAGTTTAATGATTCTAGGTTCGTTCACATCCTCGTGTTTCCTTTGTTTCTAAAACAAAGTACAATGAATCTGTGCAATGAAAGAAATGATAATAAATTTAATAGCGATTTTGGCAGCATTTCGTCGTATTTGATGTCCGTCAGAATGACAGAGGGGTTGTACGGGTCCAAGATCCTTGCTTCGAGTTGACACTTAAGAGGTATATGCATAAAAAATCAAACTATGAAAGGAACTCTCAAAACTGCAAAGCATAGAGTTGTGGAGGTCTTTTATTGCTCGACAACACAACAGACCTATCAAATCCGCGTAACACTATTCATTGTGCAACACTATTCACTACACAACACTATTCATGTGCAACACTATTCACCATGTTCCTTCTCTCTCTGGACCTTCTGATGATGCAAATGAGAGGGGGATGGGATATTTATAGGCTTTCACATGTGTGAGGCATCGATTTATGTGTCATGGGCCCCATTTCGTGCAACACTATTTACCCGTGTAACACTATTCACCGTGCACCACTATTCACCCACGCAACTATTCACCACGCAACACTATTCACCGTGTAACACTATTCACCACGCAACAGTATTCACCGCTCAACTATTCACCCTGTAACACTATTCACCATGCAACTATTCACCGTGCAATACTATTCATGTGCAACATTATTCACATGCTACACTATTCACTCGTAATAGATTTTTCAGAGAGAGACCTGCACAAATGGAAAAATGTTGTGTAATGGGGGATCCACGGAGATAGAGAGGGCCGTAAATAGGCAGGGCTGCCCATCTGGGATCCTTGATGCATAACAACACAAACTTCTATCGATTCGTGCATTTTTTATGCCCCAACACACACACACACACACATATATATATATATATAGTGATATGATTTCCCTTTGTGAGGTTTGTCTAATTTGGGTTGTAGTGAAAATTTTGTGGACGAAATTTTCTATTAGGAGGGGAGAGCTGTAAGACCCGTAACTTCACGAGACCTCCCTTTTCATTCTACTTAAACAATGGCATGTTCTCGATGGACCATATTGACGAGTTTTGATCGTTACCCTATTTTGATACCGCAATACCCTAAGACTGTTACCCTAGCGACCGCGCGGGCGTTATGATTCCAATGCCGCGCGGCATGCCCCATTTGGACCCCTATATTAGAAGTTATAATTTTGGCATAATCCGAGGTGGGTCATGCAATGTACGAGGGCCCCATTTACACAAATCCCCATGTTGTCATATTAATCAATCCATCGATCCATCCATCAATCAAGCCATCAATCAACAAATCCATCACTTATGTCAATCTCTCTCCATTAGTCAACAATCCTATGCCTTTCTTATGCAACCCATACGCCTACTTATTGTAGTCATCATTATTTCCTTCTTTTTCTCCCCATTTTACCCCTCCATCTTCCCCTTATTCCCTCTCTATCCAAAAATCTCTACCACAAAAAATCCCTAACTCCCTCTCATTTCTAGCATTTTCTAGCAAGAGTAAAGAGGGATTAAGAGAGAGAAAAATATTAGAAAGATTAGGGAGAGATTAAGAGAGAAGAGAGAAAAGAAAGAAAGAGTAGAAAACTTAAGAGAAAAGAGAGTGTTTAGGAGAGATTAGACAAAGAGCTTGCAAGAAGGTTATGAGGGATCAAGAGAGTAAGTGAAAGAGAAAAGCGATATTAAAGAACATTAGGGGTGAAGAGGAGCTTGATGGGCCATCTGATCGCTGATTCGAGACGATCTAACTGATCATCTGTTATTGTGACTGCATGGGAGGGTTAAAACCCTCCTCTTCTTTGTGATTTTTTTTTTTATCTTGGTGGACCCACAAGGGTGGGACCCTCCTTCATCATGTATTGAGTATGTGGTAGATCCCATAGTAGCAGGGGGCCACCCCGATGGCCGGATCTCTTTCCCTTCCTTTCCCTTTCTTTTCTTACTTTCATGGTGTTGTGAGACCCACAAATGGGCCACGTTGTTAGAGAGCGTGTCCCGTAAGCTATCATAGTGTGGACCACATTGTGTGGCCCACCGTGATATTTATTTCCTATTTAAACCAATTGATTGTGTAAGCACACTTGGATGGTGAAAATACACTAAAAATTGATGTGATACAAAGTTTCTTGGCCCACCATGAGTTAGCGATTCAAATGGATAGAGTGGATTTCCTAGATGGGCCCTACCTCACCCTTAAAACACATAAGAGGGAGAGGGGCAGTGGCACTGTCGCTGGACGCAACAGTGTCCAGAGACACTACTGGCACCGTCTACCTCTTAAGGCCATCGTGTGGGCTTCCCTCGTGGACCCCACCATGATGTATATATGTCATCCACACTGTCCATCCTATATCTCTTCTCATTTTAGGCGTTGAGCTCAAAAATGAAGCTAATTTGGATCCCAGGTGGGCCATAACACAAGTATTAAGGGGTTGGGTTACCCATCATCCTTATTGGCTTTGTATTGGAGGTTTGCAGTGGGTCTCCACTCATTGGAAACAAGTTGATGTATTTCTTAAATCCACACCATCCATGTATCTCTAGGCTCATGTTAACTATTCAAACCAAAAGCCTAGCTGATCGAACCATAAGGTGGACCACACCACAGTCGACGGTGGGATAGGGAGCACCCCTCGCGTCAGCCATGCTGACATGGGGTGAGGGCGTCCCAGTCATGGACCCCACCTTGATGTATATGTTTAATCTACGCCTTTCACTAGTTTCGTCAGATTATTTTCGGGCATGGGCCGAAAAATGGGGCAGATCCGAGCCTCGAGTGGACCGTAATAAGGAAAACAAAGTCCCACTATTGAACTTTCTAAGGCTGACTATTGTGTGTGTATGTGATGGACTTACCCAACATTGGACTCCTTTGGTCCATAGAGAAGGCTGATATAATGGACGGAATGGATTATCCAGTCGTGGACCCCACATAGCAGAAAATAAAAAAATATAGAAAGGAAGAAAGAAAAAAAAAAGTGTCACTAGGCGTTATTGAGCAATGACGTGAGGGGTGGAAGCCTCATTGGGCTACCCCTGGACCCCGCTATAACGTATATTTTTAATCCACACCGTCCACCATGTATTCCAGATAATTTCAGGCCATGGGCCAAAATTTGATGTATATCTGAGTTTTGAGTGGATCTTACTAAGGAGAACAATGCCTATCTGTTGCAACCTTCTAAGGCCCGCTTTAGAGTGCTTAATCATCTAAATAGCCCAAACCAGAGTCTATTGGACCCCACTCAAGCTGACCAAGACGGTGGATGGATTAGATCATCCATTTGAGGCCCACCTTAATAGTGTAAGTAAAACATAAAACAATATAATAATAATAATAAATAAAAATTAATTATTATAAATGTCATGCACGTGGACGGTAACCCATTCTTGGCCAACTGTGGGTCTCACAGGTGGGACCCATTCTGATGTTTATATTGAATCTGCATCGTCTACTGAATTCTCCATATCAATTTAGGCCATTGGCTGAAAGATGAGACAGATTCGAGTCTTAAGCGGGCCGCAATAAGGGAAACAAACTATTACTATTGAAATCTTCTAAGGCCCACTGTGGAGTCCAAGTTAGTCCAAATCAATCCAACTCAGTAGCTATTAAAGTCATCTCGATCTGGTCTACGCGGTGAACAGGTCGGATCACCCAAGTGGGGCCCACCCTTAGTGGTGGTAAAAAAATATTATAATCATGTCAGCCAATGGCTGTCACTATTACCAGCGCCCCAAACGGGAGGATGCCCAGTTGGGGGCATGGAAGTGGGTCCCACTCATCGACCTTCCATGATGTATCTTCCATATCTGCTCCGTTCATCCATTTGACCAAATCATTTTATTCTAGGAGCACAAAGATGAGGGTGATCCGAATCTTAGTAGGGGGTCACATTAATGGAATTAAAGGGGGTAGGGACTGCTGCGCATTTGGCAGAACTTAGGTCCCACTCGTGGGACCACCTTGGCCATGTTTGACATCATGAATTTAGTGTCCCTATTATACTAAGTTAAATTTATGTGTATTTACATGATTTAGAATTAATTAGTAAATCAATTTAAATTCCATAATTAGCGTACACGTGTAATGTTGACAGTATGGTTGTATTAGTCCGTTGGGGGATATACTTGGGCCATGAGCATAGGATCACATCCTAGTGACTAACCAATGATATGTAACCGTCGATTTACGTTAGCTATAATCAAACGGTGCAAATCATCCTACTAAAGTAATTATAGTGATGTCATTGATAATTTGATTATTTTGGGACATCATTAATGGGCCGTGTACCCAAATGGATTGGTAGCCTAGTGACACACATGTGGTATATGTGAGTGTCCATCCGGGTTACTCCTAGTGAACCCCGCCTTGTTATATGTATTTTATTCATGCCTTGTAAGCTAAATGAGGAGCCGATGTTAGTCTAACATGGGCCACACCACATAGACTTCTATATTTCTAGTGGAGCCTACTGTTTGGTTCCCACTCTCTATATATGATGTGCCAATTAAGGTCAATTATTGCCTAATATATCTGATAACATGCTAAGTGTACTTAGCCTGGTAGGACACACTGAGTACATGCTTAGTATAATGATATCATGCCCAGATATATTCCCATACGCGTCATTTGTATGCATGTTGTGGGTGATGATTAATCATAGCATATGCCTTTGGACTGAGATACTTAGGGGACCCCATATGCTTAATATAATGATATCATACCCAAATATATGCCCATATGCGGTACACGCAAGTTTGATGCATGACTTGGATGGTATAACGCATGCGTTTTGCATCTTGTATGTCACAATCACTTTACTCCCTAGCGATATCAGGATTATGGCCTGCACAGGCATATCATGGATGGTTGGATTGGATACCGAAAATATTTGTTCTAGCATTAGGGAGCTATGGATGTCCTTGGGTGAAAGTCCCTAAACCATTGTGGTACTAGTAGGTTGCTTCAACGTCGAGACCGAGTGGATAACATGAGCGTCCGAGTGCCAAATACCAGTAGGTCGCGTCTCCCACTGTGTCGTGGTTGGTTGAAAAGGGGTGCGACCTTATTCGCCTGAGGGTAGCAGGCTGTAAGCTAGGTTGAGTTTGACTAGCTCGTAAATGGGTCCGCCATGGATGAGCCAGGTGGGCATTGGAATACCACTGGTAAGGCGGATAGTGAGGTCTCTTCCACTCACTTGGTCATGTGTGTGATGGGGCGGCAACTAGTGATGGAGTGTACTAGACCCCGGTGATGTTTCCAGTGACAAAATATTCTGATATATGGACTAGTTGAGGATTAACATGCTTGCGTTGCATCTCTAGCGTATGACATTCAGTCATGTACTCCTTGCATTGTATAGCCTTAGTATGGCTAACATTATTTATGTGCTTGCTAGTTTAGCCTTCCATCATTTCCACTTACTCTGACATTTGTACGCTTGGCACATGCATTGCACACACACGCATGCACTCTCTAAGCTTCGTAGTAAGCTTATGCAAGTTCGTTACGTGTAGGTTGTGCTAGACCGTAGTAGCATTGAGGCAAGAGCATGTGCCCGATCTCTTGAAGTTTTATTATATAATGTATTTTCCTTTCAGCACTGTACTCAAAGATTTATTAGTAGATATGGGGTGACGATGTTTTGTGACTTGGGTACACTTGTGGTTATGCTCCTTTACAAAAAAAAAATCCTGAAAATCCTTCTTGTAAGATCCCAGGATCGGAACTTGGTGCATGGAAACTGAGAGTCGAGAATGGGGTATTACGGAGGCTGTTAGCACCAGTTTCAGCGGCCAAAAAGTTTGTGAGCTAGTTCCCAAGTTTAGGGCGTGACAACCGCTCTCTTGTAATCGAGCCTGGTAAAGGACGATTTGAGATTTGATGAAGGCCATAAGTTCTTGGGAGTTGGGATGATCCCTGCTTAGATGGAGACATTTAGTCTCAAAGAGATCCTCGGCCAGTTCTTTGCACTAGGCTTCAAGCGTTTACAACATGGCCTCGTTGAAATGGTGTTGATGGGTCCAGTGCAGGTGATGGCTTTATGAAGAATTGTATCGGGCCGAGAAAGCTTTGGATTTTGCATGGATTATAAACCTCTTCCTCATCAGACCTACATGCTTTTATATTTTTATATTGACATATTTGAAGAAAATGAAAAGCAAGTATATGAAGGGAAATTTGCATGGGACCCACCCACTAATGGTTACCCACAAGTGAACCCTACAGTCATGTCCAATAGTTACTAGAAATATTGAATATGCAAGAGTGTCCAAGTACTATCAGCCTTTCAATCACAAATTTTATCATACAAGACCAATAACAATGCATCTGTTGAAGATTTGATTATATCAATTATATGCATGAAGTGGTAGACATTTGGCTCATTAATCATATCATATAAAGTTGGTCACCTCTTTATCTCTATTATGGGGAAAATGGGGGGACCTATGAAAGGAAGTCGAACTAACAGCCAGCACGAACCAAATGGGACAAGCTACTCGAAAGATAACTACTGTCAAAGAAGGGCCGACCATAAGATAGGTTGGCATAACCATAGGTCGGGATGACCTCTGATGAACTTCCTAGAAGAGCAACCTAATGGGGTTGTCAAGCCCAACAAAGGAAGCTAGTGACTAATGGAGTTAAAGACATCCCAAACTTGCTTAGTCAGTATTATCATCGGAACGATACCGACTTACTAATAGTTTGGTATTATCTGTCTCCAAGGCATTGTTTGCCTCTACCATCTGACCTTATCTATGGGACGGACGAATCCATCGGCTTTCGACTGACATTAGATCCTATCCAAAGCAAACGACCAGGGGATCTCTCTTGGAATCTCGCAGGATAGGGCCGAGACTCAGAGATTTCGGGTCAAAGATCTCGGGAAGATCTTTGAGATATGAGGAGTCCTAAATAGAAAGGATCTCCAACGGTGTGATCTTTCCTCTAACAAACAAGATCTCCAACAGTGTGATCTTCCCTCTAACAGAAAAGATCTTCCGACTATGTGATCTTCCCTCTATTATAAATAGGGAAGCCCCTAAACTGTAAATGGTACACACTTAAATACAACCAATAGACTAGTGACTCTTTTCCTTTAAGAACATTTCTACAAAGACCCAGATCCCTGACTTTGTCATTGGAGGGTCCCTTGCATAAACTAGGGTCTTTCTCATTTGTTTCATGTGTAGGCACCGAAGGGTCTGAGAAGTGTCCACCAGAAAACTGCATCAACAGTTTGGCATCGTCTGTGGGAACACAAGATAAAAGTTGTTTCCTGATTTTTCAGATAAATTACTATGGCTAGAGGGAAGAAGAAAACCTGAGTCTCCCCTATTGCGCCTGATCGCACACCACTAAAAAAGCTTGACAGTGACCGAGGCTCCACCTCCCAACAGCAGGCTGACTCCAGTCCTGCAAGGCAGGCTTAGTGATCACACAATAGGGGAGGGCGGCTAAACTCCCTTGAGCAGCAGGTCGAGATGCTGAATAATAACATGAACTCCATGAGACAGTTGTTGGAACAACTGCAGCCCCAGCAAGTGCAGAGGACCACCCATGAAGCTGAATAAGTGGGCCATAACCCTTCTCAGCCTTCCAACACACTTGCCACCTCTTAGAGAAGTCGGCAGCTCTTATCGATTAGGCCAGCCCCTTCTCACATTTCTGGGACTGCAGCTTTACCCACTTCCGACCTACTCCACGAGCTAGACCGAAAGAAGTACGACAAAGCTCCGATCGAAACTACAGTCGAAAGTGGTGAACCGTGGGAGGCTGACCTTAAGGACTTGCGAGGTTAGATTGGGCACATACGACAAGCCTATCGTGTAAACGCTCTAACTCCAATGTAAGCAATAATGGAGGAAACTAAGCCTCCGTTCACTGCTGACATTATGCAGGCGTGACTGCCGAACAGGTTCCATATGTTACAATACTCCCTTCCTGGGAGCTACAGACCCGTCCAAACACTTGGAATCGTTCAGGGTCATGATGGAGCTCCACAATGCGTCCGCTGCAGTAATGAGCCGAGCATTCTCATTAACCCTAACTAGAGCTGCCCAACTTTGGTTCAAACAAATGAAACCGAACTCCATCAGCTCATTCTCTTAACTCGGTCAAATGTTCGTCACGAACTTCATCGGGGGGAAGGAAAGACTTAAACCGGCTCTCACCTTCTCCACATCGTTCAATAAGAAGGAGAAATGTTGAAACACTACATCAAGTGCTTCAATCTCAAGGCGATGCAAGTACGAAAATACTCCAAGGAACTTTCTCTGAGTCCAATAATGGGAGGATTAAGGGATCCCAAGTTTCTCTTCTCGTTGGATAAGAACCCGCCAACAACGATGGCCGACCTACTAAACAGATCTCAAAAGTATTCCAACACCGAGGAAACCTCTATCCTGCGAAAGGTCGTCCAGAGCAAAGGAATGAAGGACAAAGAAGAGCAACAAAAAATAGAGCCTAGCTCGGCCAGTGGAAGCAAGAAGAGGAAGGATGACCGATCACGAGATAATTAGCGTTCGAACAAGTGACCTGACAGTAAGTTCAAAACATACACTCCTCTTAACAAGACACCCGAACGACTACTGATGGAGATTCAAGACAAACGCATCCTCAAGTGGCCGAAAAAGTTGAAATTTGATCCTGGTAAAAGGAGTAGAAATAAATACTGTCATTTTCATTAGAATCACGGTCATTCGACGAGTGATTGTTTCAACCTCCAATAGGAAATCGAAGCACTCATTCACAGTTGGCACCTTGGAGAATACATCAGTCAATGAGGAGATCGGGCTGCCTCAAAGGATGAACAACCCATCAATAACAAACCAACTAAAGAAATCTGCACCATTTTCGAAGGCCCAATGTTGAGGGTCAAATATTACATATTATCCCCTATTTATTACTTGGTTTTATAACATAATAATGCTCAATGTTCTATTTTAATCATGTTTGTGTTACAAGGTGAATTTAAGGGCTTTGATTGAAAAGGATGCTAAAAGCATGGATTTAACGCTTAAGAATCACCAAAGCCAAGGATAGATCTTATGAGACCAAGAATGAAGAATTCACATGCCAAAGATCCAAGAAAACCAAGTGAGGAATGAAGAGCATTGAAGACTTAAAGTGAAGAAAAGGAACCCTAAAAATCGGCATCCTTCGACTAGTCTAAGCCCATCCTCGACTAGTTGAAGGATCCTGCTTGACCAGTTGAAGGTTCCTTGACTCTAATTCCAGTGACAAAATTCTCAAAAATCTCATCATCCTCGACCAGTCGAAGGCTGTCCTCGACCAGTCTAAGGTTACGCAGACAACACACGAATTGCGGAAAATTGAAGTGGTTTCCAGATTTTTCCAACTCGGTGTGAAAGTTGAAGTTGCAAAACAATAAATAGGGATCCTCAGGGCATTCCTAGGCATCGTCTAGGGTTTGAGGAGTGGAGAAAAAGGGTGGAGCTGCTGTCTAGGAGTTTTCTTCTTCTTCCTTAGTTGATGTTTTGTTTAAGAGTTTTTAGTTCAATCGTGTCTATGGTTGGGTAAACCTCTTAGCTAGGGCTAAGAGGTCAAGCTTGTAGCGTGATTGAGATGTTTGCTTTGTTTTGATTCATGTTTTGTTGAACTCTCTTGGATTTTATTTTGATTATGAAGTAATATTTTTAGTGTTTAATGGTTTGTTGTGACAAATTACAATAGATCTGCGATGACTTGAAATATCTTCTTTTCCTAAGTTGAGATTGTGAAATTAGGAAATCCTGTTGTTCACCATTGTCCCTTGGGCATGGTAGGATGATGAAATCCTTCCTAACCTTCACAATTCTCTTATGATTGGTTGTGGGATTTGTAAATCTTGTTGTTTACTTTATCTCCTGGGCATGGTTAGGTGATGGAATCACTTCAAAATCCTCTCAACTCTCATCCATTAATGATTTTATCCATGAGAAGTTCAAAGATCTGACAAATATCTTCTTACCAATTGGATAGGATAGGACTCTGATTCCAGTTGTGTCCTTGAATCAAGCAAGGTAGTGTCCCAATTGCTACAAGTGGATCCTTGACACCCTAGTTACCACCTTTAAATTTTTAGGTTTTAATTAATCTATTCACAATTACTCTCTCAAAATATTCAGAATTAGGTTTATGTCTTCTTCTAGTTTTATTTCTAGTTACTTTCAATAGACACACAAGTTTAGTCCCTATGGATTCGACCTCAGTCTCACCGAGATTATTACTGCATCGCGACCCTACAGTTGGGGTTGTGAACACCCGGCCGATGGAGGAGATTTGAACAAAGCCTGGAGAGCCCACACAAGGAGCATGGGTCATCCCGAATCGGAACGGGAAGTCTTTGTCACCAACTGGCCTTCTAAAGAGCAAAAATAAGAAACTTGCGGCTTGACCTTCACTGAAGAGGACGCCCGAGGAGTTCACCATCCATACGATGATGCACTCCTAGTCATAATCACCATAGCCCATCGTAAGGTATTTTGAATTCTCGTGGATAATGGATCATTGGCTGACATCCTCTTCGCACAAGCGTTCGACAAGATGGGAATAGATCGGTCTCGACTTCAAACCATCAAAACTCCTTTGCTCAGATTCTTGGGTGGCAGAGTCATACCAGAAGGATTAATACAACTCCCGCTCACTGCCGGGGATGGGCAGAACCAAGTGACCACGGTGATCGACTTTTTAGTTGTGAACTGTCCATCTGTCTACAACATAATCCTAGGACGACACTCTTTCAATGCCTTGCGAGCGATAGTCTCGACCTATCACTTGGCAGTGAAATTCTCGGCCGATTAAAGCGTCGGGTTGGTCAAAGGAGACCAACATGAAGCTCGGCAGTCTTATACGATGGCACTAAGGGCTTCGCATCAAACAATGACCATTGCTTCGCTGGATCCCCGAGAAGATTCTAAAGAAAGGGGTTCTCCCATGGAAGATCTCATTCCTATTTCACTCGACAGCTCCGATCCATCTAGAACGGTCAAGTGTTGAGTCTAAAATATTGCATACTTTCCCTTATTTATACCTTAGTTTTATAAACATAGTGCTTAATCGATTTAATTATGCATGTTTTCATGTGCGAGGTTATTTCGAGAGCTTAAGGTGAAATTGATGTCAAAAGAAAGATTTATGCTCAAAATATTACTAAATGAATATTTGGAGATTTGGAAGTCATTAATGAAGAATTCACATGCCAAAGACCCAGGAAAACCAAGTGAGGAATGAAGAGAATTAAAGATTTGAAGTGAAAAAAGGAATCTTGAAATTGTCCTGAAAGCAAACATAATTCTGAAAATGTCTTAAAAAAGCATATTTTGAAATTTTGACTTTATTTTGGAAAACTGCGTAGAGTGCGTAAATTTGAAGCAGTTTAAACTCCGAGTCTATTTTGGAAAACTGCACAGAGTGCGTAATTTTGAGACGGTTTCTAGATTTTTCTAACTCGGTGTGAAAGTTAGAGTTCCACAACTATAAATAGGACTCCTTAGGATGCTCTGAAGCATCTTCTAGTGTTTGGAAAGGTCTCAAGGAGCATACAAAAGAGTGGAGCAGCCTCCAAAGAGTTTTTCTTCTTCCTTAGTTTATTTTTCATGCTTTGTTTAAGAGATTTGGTTTCAATCATATCTATGGTTGGGTAAACCTCTTAGCTAAGGCTAAGAAGTGAAGCTTGTAGCGCGTTTGGATGTTTATTATGCTTTGATTCTTGTTCTTATTGAACTTCATTGATTTATAGTTTGATATTAAGGGAATATTTTCAGTTTTCTATGATTTATTGTGACTCAAGTTACAATAGATGTTGTTATAGATTTGGATATCTTCTTGTCCTGTTTTGAGATAGTAAGATTGGTAAATCCTATTATTTACCATCGTCTCTTGGGCATGGTAGGGTGATGGAATCCCTTCTAATCATCACAATTCTCTTCCACTGAGAATTAGGTCAATGAAAAGTTCAGATTTGATTTAAATTGTTTTATCTTCCAATTGGATAAGACAAAACTCTAATTCCAATTGTGTTCATTGAATTAAGTAAGGTATCATCGTGATAGCTACAAGTGGATCCTTGACACCCTAGTTCTCACCTTTATATTCATAAGTTTTAATCAACATTATTCACCATTATTCTCAATTATTCAGATTTTAATTTAGATTTATTTTCTAATTATAGTTCTAATTATTTTCAGAATAGGTAAAAGTTTAGTCCCTGTGAATTCAACCTCGGTCTGACCGAGTTATTATTACATCGCAACCCTACACTTGGGGTTGTGAACATCCAGGTTGGGTAGTCTCTGACACCTTCGTTATGGGACAAGATTGTAAACCTCCTTCGACGATATGCAGACCTCTTCGCGTGGTCCCATGAAGATATGCCCAACATTAACTCGAAGATCGTTGTTCATCGGCTGAATGTCGACCCCGATCACCGAAATTCGATAGAAGTGTAGGCCGCTCAGCCTCGAACAATATGCAGTGATTGGAGAAGAAGTCGACAAGTTCCTTCAAGTTGGTTTCATTGAAGAAGTTTACTATCCGGACTAGATGGCCAACATTGTTTTGGTTAAGAAGTGCAATGGGGAATGGTGGGTCTGTGTTGATTACACTGACCTGAACAAGGCCTATCCCAAAGATAGTTTCCCTCTTCCCCGAATTGATCAACTCATCGATAGCATGTCAGGGCACAACCTATTAAGTTTCATAGACGCCTACTCGGGCTATAATTAGATTGTAATGCATCCATATGATAAGTCAAAAACAACATTTGTCACTGACAAAGGCCTTTATTGTTACCAAGTTGTCCCTGTTGGATTAAAAAATGCTGGAGCTACTTACCAGCGGCTCGTTAACAAGATGTTCACCCGTTAGATATGACGAACAATGGAAGTCTACGTGGACGATATGCTTGTCAAGAGCATTAAATCTATGGATCACGTCTTCGATCTCATGAAAATGTTGTTGGTTATTCAGGAACATCAGATGAAGCTGAATCCAAATAAATGTGCTTTCAGAGTTAACTTGAGAAAATTCCTCAGTTTCTTGGTCAACCAACAAAGATCAAAGCTCTTCTCGACATGAATTTGCCAAAAATGATGAAAGATGTCGAACGCCTTAGAGGAAGAATCCCCGCTCTTAATCGCTCCGTATCTTGGGCTACGGACAAATGCCTCCCCTTCTTCAAATAGTTAAAAGGGTAGTAGGTCTTAGACTGGACAAAGGAATGTGAAACGACATTTCAAGAATTTAAGCGATACTTGGGATCACCGCCATTTCTCTCTAAACTCGAACTAGGAGAACCGCTACTGTTGTATCTGGTAGTTTCAGATGCATCAATCAACTCGACCTTGATCAGGGAACATGAAGGAAAGCAACTCCCAGTATACTACGTGAGCAAAGACTTGGTCTCAGCTGAAACACAATACCCAGGCCTAGAAAAATTGGCATTGGCACTGGTCATTTCCTCTCGTCGATTACGACCATACTTACAGGCCCACACCATCGTTGTCCTGACTGATTAACCTCTTCGCCAAGTGTTGCAGAAGCCTGAAGCTTCGTGAAAGGTTGACTGAGTAGGTTTGACATCAAGTATCGACCTCGAACAACTATTAAGGGCAAAGTGGTGGCAGACTTTATCATCGAGCTTATCCCAACATTCGAATAAGGATCTGACGCGAACCATCAGTATGAACCGATTTCAAGTCCAATTGTTCAGACCGATCTGAACAGTCAAACCGAACTAGAACTTGCTTCGAGAATTTCGCCCAAACCAACATTCAGTTATTAGGCTAATCCTGACCTACCTAGGTGGACATTATATGTTGACAGCTTATCCAACTCTAAAGCCAATGGGTCCGGGATAGTCTGGAGACTCTAGATCGTGCGTGCATGCAATATTGCTTGATATTTGGATTCCAGGCCTCCAACAATGTAGCTGAATATGAACCTCTACTCGTTGGACTTAGGTTGGCAGCTGACATGGGAGCCCAACACCTTGAAGTTTTTAGCAATTCACAACTGGTCATTAATCTAATAGCCGAGGACTACCAAGCTAAGAAGGAATGCATGAAAGCATATCTAGAGAAAGCTAAAGAACTATTCGGCAGATTCCAAAAGTGCAATGTCGGCCTAATCCCTCGACCAAAGAACTCCAAGGTTGATATGTTAGCGAAATTGGCCATGCAGATGAAGATGATATTCCAAGGTCAATCCCGATCGAATTCCTCATTGAATCGAGCATTAGCAAGTCTGACCTTGCCATAGCTCTTCCCTTAAGCTCGGAGTCAACTTGGATGGATCCGATTATCGACTTCCTCAAGGAGGATAAGCTACTTGAAGATCGAATGGAAGCGCGCAAGCTACGAACCAAGGCAGCTCGCTACACCATGGTCAATGACATCTTATAGAAAAAAGGGTTCTATCTCCCTTATCTCAGATGTGTTCGACCGGACGAATCAGAGTGCGTCCTAAGAGAAACCCATGAACGTATTTGCGGAAACCACTCTGGTGGCCGAGCCTTATCTCATATGGTCATTCAGCGGGGGTACCATTGGCCAACCATCCAGGCTAATTCTCGACAGTATACCTGGAAATGTGATAAATGCTATCGCTTTGCGAACATACCTGACGCAGGGGAGGACGTGAGGTCGACCACCGTCTTCCTCAAGAGGATAACTATTCCGAATCCACGGAACTTCTCTGGACTCCTCACAGAGACTTCTCGAATCCACGAGAAAAGAGAGCAGAAAATAGAAATAAATTCTAAATAAATTCAAAATAGATTAATCAATGAATAAAAATGAGTTCACAACCCTTTAAATAAGGGTACTAAGCAATGGGAAAGAAATCAAAATTAAACTACAACTAGGACTCCTAGAATTCACGACTTACTATAAATAGTAAACTTACTATTTATAGACGGTCATGATGTCTACTAGTGCGTAAGGTTTTCGGCCAAAAATAGTAAGTATCCTATTTGGCTTCACCAACCCGTTCTCCTAATTATTCTAAGCTCTTTTCACGTTGGGCGCAACTCCTGAAGCCCGACAGATGAAGAGTTATAAGCAAACTAAAACTTACTATTTATAGTAAAAACGAAATTGAAAAAGGGAAACGACCGTCAAATCAGGGGTTTCTCGCAATTTCGAGCATCACAACTAAGCGTAGCAGGCTTGGTTGGCTAAAGTAGCTCGTTCTACCCCAAAATCATATATTTTTTGTCGGCTAACTCATCCCGGATTGCGAGATACACCTGATTTAAGGTCTGATGGTCCAGATCACTTCTGTCACCGACCGGGCCTTTTCTGATCCATCTTTGCCATGTAATTGTCCACGACCCACTGTACATCAGTCTCCTCCACTTCAAAAGAACTCGTCCTCGAGTTATCATTATGCGATGGTTCATGATACTCAGTCAGGTCCACGACATTGAAAGTTCGTGAGATTGTCATATCATCTGGAAGATCAACAACATAAGCGTTGTCATTGATCTTTCGGATGATTGGTACCGGTCCAATCTTTTTATTCTTCAACTTGTTGTATGTTTCGGTCTAAAATCTTTCTTTGCACAGATGGACCATTACTTGGTCGCCTACCTCGAACACTTTCTGTCGCCGATGCTTGTCCGCTTGCTCCTTATACTTTTCGTTCGAGGCATGTAGCTTGTTCGGTACGTCCGCATGAATGCCCATGATTTTGTCTGTCATATGTTCTACTGCAATGCTCATGCCTAGGAGCTTGGGCAAAGGGACCAAGTCTAGTGTATGATGAGGTACTCGTCCGTAGATAACCTGGAACGGGGATTTTCCTATCGAGCGGTTCACCATGTTGTTAAATGCAAACTCCGCTTGAGACAAGGTCAAATCCCACTGCTTCGATTTTTCTCCTGAAATACATCGAAGGAGGTTTCCCAACGTGCGATTCACAACCTCAGTTTGACCGTCAGTCTGTGGGTGGTACGCGCTGCTGAACTGAAGGCGTGTATCGAATCGAGTCCACAAAGTCCGCCAAAAGTGGCTTATGAACTTCGTGTCACGGTCGGAAGTAATAGTCTTGGGAACCCCGTATAGCCGCACAATTTCTCTGAAGAATAGATTCGCCACGTGTATTGCATCGAGAGTCTTCTTGCATAGAATAAAGTGCGTCATCTTGGAAAAATGATCTACTACCGCGAACACCGAATCCATGCCATGTTGTGTTCGTGGGAGACCAAGCACAAAGTCCATAGATAAATCCTCCCAAGGGCCGTCAGGCACGGGTAACGGGGTGTAGAGGCCCGTATTATGAGATTGCTCCTTAGAAGTCTAACAAATATAACAGCGTTAGACTGCCTTTCCCACATCATGTACCAATTGCGGCCAGTAATACCGTTCTTCCACAAGAGCTCGCGTCTTGTCTCGCCCAAGCTGTCCACTGAGGCCACCTCCATGTAGCTCTTGGATTATCTGTTCCCTTAGCGAACTCTTTGGGATACATAGTCGATTTCCCTTAAAAAGGAACCCGTCTTGTATATGTAAGTCACTGGGATGACCTTCCAGACATCTAACCCACGCGTCCTTGAAGTCGTCGTCGGCGGCATATATGTCTTTGAGGCGATCAAACCCGACAAGTTCATTGCTCATAGTGTAACATCCCGGATTTTTGCCAACCTGAGATTAGACGTTCTTAGGCAATGGGTCGATCCTAAGACCTTATCAACTTGTCAAAACTCAATCCCACAGTCTAAAATCGCTCCTTAACCCATTTCCTTCACAAATCCCACCCTTCACCACCTTGTTCCTTAAATTTTCTAAGTACTTTTACCATAGGCACTATCTTAAACTAGCTAAGTAGTATAACTTGGATCACTTTATATACAAACTACAAAGGCCCAGGTACCACCTCAGACAGAAGTCATACAGGACTAAATCCTTTAGAAATTAGGCGAGAATTAACTAGTGCTAAACTAGAGTGCCTGTGAAATTAGCACCAATCACTTTAAATACGATCTGCAAGACCCAAAACTTGTAGAATCATTGACGCCAGGTTACCCTAAAACTTAGGATCAATCTCATTACCCGGCTGCTCACGGGAGTATCTCGAAACTCCGTATCGGATCTGGACCGCACGTTGGAAATCCGATTAACACGAAGTTAAGGAACTAGGACCGCCTCGCTGGGCTTGACAACCATCTCGGAAATCAAATCCAGATAGTGTCCCAGCGTTATTCGCTTGAGCTCGGAGTGAAGAGTGTGAGAAATGTGAAATTAATTCAAAATAAAATATCTTAAATAGTAATCTGGCACCACTCGCTTGCGGATCAGTTTTAAGCAACCAGACCGTCAGAATCAGACCAAATTACACCCTCGGATCAGGAGAAATTTCATACACATTTACATGTACTCAGAATCTCCGATCGAGATCCGCTGACCGTTGAACTGAAACTGGTCCGCCACGCGTGATCTGGAATCCCGACCGAAACAAAAACTTAATAGAATGTAGATCCAGCGTTAGTGAGCTTAAGTCCGACCTTTGGGTCAAGGATGGCCGCCAGAAACCCTCTTTTGAGCTGAAACAATGCTGATTTGATTATAATGTAAGTATACCTTGAACATAAGTCTATTTCGGTTAGTTTTTAGGCTATATAAGGACCTTAAACCCTCTGTCTTGGCAGCCATATGAATTTGAGATTGAGAGAGAGAAAAGAGAGAGAAAGTGTGGGAGATGTGGGAGAATCTCCCTGTCACTCTTCCCTGCCGCTATTCGGGCTCCACCACCTAATTCTCATCGCTTTCCCGACGTTTCCGGCGTCATTTCTAGGTAAGAAACCCTAACACTAATCTGTTTTGGGATTTAGACTGTTGTAGGTTGTGAAATAGCTAACCTATTTCGTTCTATAGGTTGCCAAACTGCCGGATACGGAAGCTTAGTAAACCTATCGACTTCGTTACGATTCTACGACAAAAGGTGCGGACTTTAGGTGTATAGGTTATGGTTTTCAACGCTTTCAATGTCAGATAATGATAGATTCATGATTTGCATGGAATTGCACATGTACAAAGTGCTGTCTGTTTTCTGTTTCGATTAAAGATGAAAAATATGAAATTCTACATACTCTAGGTATTTGTAGAAAGTACGGTATACGTATAAATTTTGGAAATATGCTTGACATGATTATTTGTTGTATGAATATATTATATATGGATAAATTACTTGTTTGGCGAAAGGACTCGCCCTAATACATGTTTTGCTCATATACATTATGTATGTTGAAATAGTGTAGTGTAGAAAATACCATATACGTATATATTTTGGAAGTGTGTCGGACATGATTATTTGTAGTATGAATATATGATATGTGAATAAAATACTTATTTGGCGAAAGGATTCGCCCTAATACATGTTTGCTAACATACACTAAGTATGTTGAATAGTGTATTCTAAGTGTTTGTAAAAATGACTGAATGAGTATAGAATTCTCATTCGTGCTCGCCATGACTAATTGTCATGGATAATTGATTGTTGTATTGGCGATACCCCTTTGACGAAAGGATTTGCCCTAAATCACGCCACGACCAATATACACTATATATGCTAAAATGTGTGGCCCAAGTGTTTGTGGAAATGGCTGAATGAATATGGAACTTGGATTCCTGCTTGCCATGACTATCCGTCGTGGGTGTACGCGTGTTATGATTGGGGCAACTCCCTAGTGAAAGGATTTGGCCTAATGCCTATGTGATCGGCATATGTCATGTATGTTGATGTATGTTTGTTTAAGTGTTTCTTGAAATGTCTGAATGAGTAGTAGTTAGCAAATTGTAATGTATAAGGGTGTTGGGATATGATTCTCAACCTCTTTTAACTATGTGTATGATCTCCTTGGATAGTTGTGTGATTAGGAATTGAACATGTACAAACTCATGCTTGTGTTGTGCTTCATAACATGCTCAACTGCTTTATGATTTTAACTATGTAATGTATATGTTTAAATTTATATTTACGTTGTATGATCCGTCATGGGTGATGGGGGAGCGGAGCAACAACCCTAGTAGCCCTAAACGGATAATACCAGACCTTGATTGTATGAGTTGAATCTTGATCCATTACTGCTTTATCTATCTGCAATTGATTGTGTTTGGGGTTATGATTATAGTCCAGACAATCGGTACCAGAATTGAATTCGTGGTTGTGAGTCATTTGTCACGTGAGATGTGTTCGACGGACCCGAGTCGTACTTCGGTTGACGATAGTGGTTGGCCACGCGAAGTGCTTATGCACTTCATGTCGTTCAACTTGTTGTGCACTCGAGCTAGCCGAGCTCGTCAAGTAACCTGATCTGTCTTATGTATGTTCACCATGTTTGGATGCTACTGCTTGAACCTAGGGTACCAAACTTACCAGTGAAATCCCTTTTAACCATGGGACCTCGATCCGCTAAGACTCATGAGCCGGGCATGGTGGTATGGGACACCGTGGTCGAGCTGTCGGCCTACGCTGGGGCCACGTACCTCCCCGTAGTGACCATTGAGCAATCAAACTCGTGAGCCGAATATGGTGGTATGGGACACTGTATTCGAGCTATCGATACTTACGGCGAGAGCCGAGTACGGTGAGACCTATACTCGTGCTGACGGGCGACGAGTCCTCTGTAGTATTTTCGAGTATACTCTAAGGTCTGTGATTGGCGACGAACCCTTCACAGCAACTAGAGTATGAGTTGAGCTGAGTACGGTGAGACCTGTATTCGAGCTGACGGCCAGCAATTGAACCGAGTACGGTGAGACCTGTACTCGAGCTGACGGTCAGCAATTGAGCCGCATACGGTGAGATCTGTATCCGTGCTGACGGGTGACGAGCCCTTTGCGATGCCTTCGCGATGCCTCTCGAACCATAATACCGTATGAGACTAATTAGGATTGACGACCCTAGAATGGATCATGTTTGGGAATGATACAAGGGAGGTACCTTAGTTTCCCAATACTACTGTTTGAAATGGACTAATAATAACTCGGTAATCATGCTCATCATCGCACCGCATGTGCCTAGTAGATGTGGAGCACTGAGGGAGTTATGCATTCGCGAACGTAAGATGATGTCGCATGAGGGTGGTTTGGCAAGGGCATACATCATCATGTCATTTCATACCTGCATTTAATAAGAGTAGTTAAACTTATTTGATTGTACTCCTTTATCATTACTGCTTGATTGAATTGATAACATGTTAACCTATGCTTTACTGTTCCACTGAGTTGATCACTCACTCCCACGTTACGGGACGGTGTTGTACACACCAACCAGATTTGTTGGGTTTCAGGTGATGGCGATGCTTGTGAAGCAGAGCCGGACTACTTCTATGATGATAGGAGGAGTTCTCCTATCTGTATCTCTCTGGCAGGTCAATGAAGACCTGATATTATATTGACGGGGCTATGGTACTTGGGATAGGAGACATTCCACTTCCTCACAGTTGGTATATTTTAGAACTGTACTTGTAATTATTTAACCTGGTAATGTTATCACACTCTGAAGACTCATCATAGTTTATATATTTTATCTATCTATCACAGTCTTCTGCTTGCAACTTTAACTGTCTCTGGAGTATGATATGTTGTTTTGGCTTAATCTCACTCATGTTCAATGCACGAATGCAATCAACATTCAATCATCATTCATTTTGTTGCATAAGTGATGTTCTGGAACTCGGGAGTTGAGTTTATGCTCGACCCCCGATTTTCAGGGCGTTACACATAGTGACTAACAAAGTTGCACGGCGACTCATCGCATCGGCTACTTTGTTCTGTTGCCCTGACTTATGCTTTAGCACGAATGTGAATTCCTGCAAAAATGAGATCCATCTAGCATGCACACGGTTAATGTTAGCGTGACTATTAATAAACTCAAGGGCTTGATGGTCCGTGTAAAGTATGAATTCCCTTTGAATCAAATAATGTTGCCAGTGTTGCAGTGTCTGGACCACCGCGTATAACTCGATCTCATATGTAGACCACTTCTTGCTTGCATCACTAAGTTTCTCACTATAGAAGGCTACCGGCCTACCTTCTTGAGACAAAACTCCCCCAATCCCAACATATGAGGCATCACATTTGACTTCAAACAGTTTGTCGAAGTTGAGAAGTACAAGAACCGGGGTCGTGGATAATCTGCGCTTGATTTCGGCAAAGCTCCTGTCGGCTTCGTCAGTCCACTGAAACTGCCCTTTCTTCATGCAATCTGTGATCGGTGACACAATGGTACTGAAATTTTTCACGAACCGACGATAGAATGTCGCTAGTCCATGGAAACTTTGCACTTCGTGAATATTTTTGGGAACCGGCCATTCTCTAATTGTCTTCACCTTTTTCTCATCCACTCGAATGCCCGTGGATGTAACCACAAAATCCAGAAACAATAGGCTATCAGTCATGAAGCTACACTTTTTTAAATTAAGGTACAGTTTATTTTTAGTGAGCACTTGAAGGACCTTCTTGAGGTGCTCCATATGGGTGGTTTCGTCTTGATTGTATATCAAAATATCATCAAAATAAACCACAACGAACCGCCCAATGAAAGGTTTCAGAACTTGGTTCATCAACCTCATGAATGTGCTAAGCGCATTAGAAAGACCGAAAGGTATGACCATCCATTCGTACAATCCTTCCTTGGTCTTAAAGGCTGTTTTCCACTCATCACTCGACCGTATTCGAATCTGATGGTAGTCGCTCCTTAAGTCCAATTTAGAGAATATTTTTGCGCCCTCTAGCATATCCAACATATCATCCAACCGTGGTATAGAAAACCTGTATTTTATGGTGATCTTGTTGATGGCCCAGCTGTCGACACACATGCGCCAACTCCCATCTTTCTTTGGAGTTAGTAGAGCTGGTACAACACATGAGCTCATGCTTTCTCGAATAAGACCCTTACGGATCAGTTCCTCCACTTATCCCTGCAGAATCTCGCACTCATTCGGGCTCATTCGATAATGAGGACGATTAGGTAAACTAGACCCAGGGACAAAGTCGATATGGTGTTGGATATCTCGCATAGGGGGTAACCCATCGGGAAGATCATCGGGCCAGATTTTTTTGAATTCCTGTAACAAGGCCTTAGTTTTTCAGGGATGATGGTAGGCTCGAGTTCTTCCCCTTTCACAACTAGTGCATAAGTCTGTCCTGTTTCTTTGGATTCTTCCACGAAGTCTCGTATGGTTAAGAGGAAACGACCCTCCACTTTAGAAGTTTCAGGTGGTCCCTCGGGATCCATAGGGGCCAATATAGTCTTCCGGCCGTCCTTGACGAAGATATATATGTTATCTCACCCCTTATGAGTGGTGTCACGGTCAGATTGTCAGGGTCGACCGAGTAGTATGTGACATGCTTCCATGTCAATCACATCGCATACTACTTCTTCCTTATAATGTTTGCCAATAGAAAAAGATATGGTGCACCATTCAGTTACCTTTGTTTCGCTGACCTTCTTGATCCAACCGATTGTATATGGAGAGGGATGACACTCCGTTTTCAATTGTAATTTTTCCACCATGACCCTGGAGACGATGTTCTCGCTGCTTCCACTGTCAATGATCACGTCACAAACCTTTCGATTCACCGTACACCTAGTGCGGAAGATGTTATGCTGTTGTGGATGCACTTCTTTTCTTGGCGCATTTAATATTCGCCTCAAGACGAGCGACTCGCCGTGATCTTGCTGAACTCAACCTGAATCTTCTACCTCGTCCTCGGTGGTATGCTCCTGTTCTTCAATATCTGGATCTTCATAAGCGTTATCAACACTACCATCATTAATGGCGAGGTTTGCCACTTTTTGTTGGGGACAAGTATTTGACAGGTGGCCTGGTTGGCCACAATGATAGCAGTTGTTGGGCCTTGGCCGAACATAAAGGTTCAGGATTGTACTTGGACCAGCAGTAGTCGATACGCCCCTTTGGGGTCTAGCTTGCCCGCTTCCCTGATCTCGGTTCTCAGACATGAGAGGTTGAGTGCGTGCTCCTACGGGCTCCTTTCCCTTAGGCTGCGGAGCTCCCTGGGGTGGACATGCCGCAGTGATCCTCGCAGTAGGATAGACCCGTGTGTTAGAACGTTCAAGTTGCACTTCTGCCCGAGTAGCCAACTTGATCGCATCATTCATCGTCCAGACGGACTGCAACTGGACCCGATCCTGGATCGCCATACGCAATCCACCATTGAATCGGGCGACTTGCTGTGATTCAGTCTCTACCAAATCGTTGCGCGCCGCTAGGCGGTAAAATTCTTCTGCGTACTCTCTCACCGACCGACTACCCTGTCGACAATTTTGGTATTGTTGGAGTAATATCTGATCGTAATCGCTAGGAAGGAATCGGGCACGTAGTAGCTGCTTCATTCGCTGCCATGTGCGGATTGGTGCTTTCATCTGCCTAGTTCGTGCGAGTTGCAGTTGTTCCCACCAAGCTGAAGCTTCTCCTTTCAACTTGTAGGCCACAAGCTTGACCTTCTTTGTTTCAGGGATGTCCATATAGTCAAAAAATCGCTCAACTTCAGAAAGCCAATCGAGAAAATCCTTAATGTGTAGCTGACCATTAAAGTTAAGAATATCAACCCGTATCTTGAAGTCTCGATCTATTCGATCTACCCGATCGCCGCCTTGCCTGGCGTATTGGAAGATCACGTCATCGATCTCCTCTTCACTGGAGCCCCCGTCCTCAGGGACGGCCCTTGGATGCACTACTGGTATTATCCTGCGATCAGGGCGATTACGGGTTTCAGCAATTGGTGGTGGAGGAATACCACCAGGAACATGGAGTTGCCCTAGGGTTTCTACCAAGAGATTCACTATGCGGTCCATGGAAGCCTGCAGCCCTTGCATGGCTTGCCGATTCTCTTGCTGCGCTGCTTGGAAAGTTGCCGCCGTTAAAGGAAAATTTCCTGGAGTACCGCCTATGGGATTGTTGCCTGACCCATCGTTAGAAGCCATCAACCCGAGGAGAAACCTCGCTCTGATACCAAACTGATGCAGGGGAGGACGTGAGGTCGAGCACCGTCTTCCTCAAGAGGATAACTATTCCGAATCCACGGAACTTCTCTGGACTCCTCACAGAGACTTCTCGAATCCACGAGAAAAGAGAGCCGAAAATATAAATAAATTTTAAATAAATTCGAAATAGATTAATCAATGAATAAAAAGGAGTTCACAACCCTTTAAATAAGGGTACTATGTAATGGGAAAGAAATCAGAATCAAACTACAACTAAGACTCCTATTCGCAACTTACTATAAATAGTAAACTTACTATTTATAGACGGTCGTGATGTCTACTAGTGCGCAAGGTTTTCGGCCAAAAATAGTAAGTGTCCTATTTGGCTTCACCAACCCGTTCTCCTAATTATTCTAAGCTCTTTTCACGTTGGGCGTAACTCCTAAAGCCCGACGGATGAAGAGTTATAAGCAAACTAAAACTTACTATTTATAGTAAAAACGAAATTGAAACAGGGAAACGACCGTCAAATCAGGGGTTTCTCGCAATTCTGAGCATCGCAACCCGACGTAACTGGGTTGGTTGGCTAAAGTAGCTCGTTCTACCCCAAAATCATATATTTTTCATCAGCTAACTCATCCCGGATTGCGAGATACGCCTGATTTAAGGTCTGATGGTCCAGATCACTTCTGTCGCCGACCGAGCCTTTTCTGATCCATCTTTGTCATGTAATTGTCCGCGACCCGCTCTACATCAATACCTCGGCAATGGTCACGCCCCAAACTCAGTGACCGGGATCACAAAATTCTTAATCGCCGAATCCGGTGTCGACAGCGTCCATAGTACCACATTCTCGGCTCCTGGCACCCATATATCAGATTCCAATCCTAGGATCCTACAAGGAGAATTTTCAGCATAAATTTACTTCATAAGAAATATAACCATAAGCATAACTAAACCACAATAACACGAACACCACCACATATCCACTAATATAAAAAACTTTGAGTACAATGCATAAAGGGAAAATACAATATCGATTTCAAAGGCTCCAGAAAGTCAACGGCACTCTCCCGCCTCAGTGTTGCTGTAGCGTCCTAGCGTCACCTGCACGCAACGGTCATGCATGAGCTTATAGAAAGCTTAGAGGGTGGTGTAAGTATGTGCGGAAGGTATGTGCTCAGTATGCAATATCAGAGTAATGCGGAAACATGTTGGCAAGTCCATAAATGCTCTTGGCCATACCACGGCTATGCGATGCAAGGCCTACATGGCCAATATCATATGCAAGATGTAACACAATCATACTAGTCCTCCTAAGGGACTACATATCAGTACGGCTCATCTTTGGAATATCATCGGGGTCTAGTACACTCCACACTGGCTGCCGCCTCCCTAGCCGCGCAACCAAGTGAGTGAAAGAGACCTCATTACCCACCTGGCCAGTAGTTAGTCAATACCGCCTCGTCAGTAGCAGACCCACTTATGAGCTGGTCAAACTCAGCCTAACTTAAAGCCCCCTCACTCGGGCGGATAAGGCGACACCCCCTTCCAACCGACCACGACACAGTGGGATACGCGACCTACTGGTATACGGCCCTCATGTGCTCATGTATCCACTCGGTCTCGACGTTGGAGCAACCTCCTAGTACCATAAGGGTTCGGTGACTTTCACCCAAGGACATCCTAAGTACCCACAGTGCTAGAACCAAGTATGTCTGATATCCAATCCTGTCATCCACATTATGCCTGTGGAGCCCACATCCCTGATATCACTAGGGCATACAGTGATCATATTACACAATGCAATATGCATGAGTCATATTATCCAGTCATGCATTAATCCTACGCATACTATATACTCATGTGGGGTAACTCCATCTCTTAGGGAGTCCCATAATCAATCTGCCCAATGGCATATTCTATGATCAATCACTCATATGAAGCATACATATGATGCGCATTGGCATCAATCATGAAGTTACACAAGCATATTATACGATGATGATGTAGTCTCCTCATATCAAGGGTGGGCCTAGATGGCCTACTCATATCGAGAATGGGTGTAAGGCCCGTATCCTAGTACGTACCATTCCGTAGACTCCCGCGATCCTCCCTATCGAATTCCGACAACCCGCGACCTGTAATCAGCATTTGCGTGTGACCCTAAGTCGTATCTCGTAGATCTGAGTCGACTCGATTTGAGACTTGTACCATTACAACCACACCGTCGTTGCGGTTCCAACGCCGTGTCTTGCGCACCGGTGTGATACCTAGGCCAGGAGTTGTGGGCCCATGTATAGTTCGAAGAAATATCGCCCGTTACGAATTCTAAGAAAATCTCTACAACCCATCACATTAATCAAGTACTAGTCAAGTACAAAACTCATGCCTCTCCCATCCCTTTCTTACCAACAATGACAAGCAACCCATACCTCATGCCACCTCACCCCCATAAGTCAACTCTCTCTTACACACACCCATCCCTCTCTTACATTACCCATTCCTCTCATCCCATCCCTCTTACACAATCCTACTCCTCTCTCATTTCACTCCATTCTGTACCATTTCCTAAGCAACCATGAGAGAAGAATCCTAAGGAGAGAAAATAAGCTAAGTGTGTGGCCCACTTCCTACCTCAAAATCTCCCCATCCAACCCTTCAAACTTCATCATCCACCCTTAAAGAGTGAGCTGTGGACCCAAACTTTAGTGGGCCACATGTGCGTGGACCCACCTGGATTTACGTATTCTATCCATCCGTCCAGGTGGCCAAGGACGATGGACCCCACCTCTGACTTATGTATTATATCCAATCGTCCGTCCAGATGTCCAGGGTCTGGATGCTGGACGTTGCTGTTTAAATATATATATATATATATATATATATTATAATAATAATATAATATATTACATATGAAGGTGGGCCCTACGTGGGAGCCACCCATGTGGAACGAATTGGCTGGAGTACCTACACCAGCTATTAGCTGATGTATTGACGTTAGTAAATGGGACCCACCGATATGTATGGGTCTATCCACACCGTCCAAATCTTGGATGGTGGGAACCACCTTGATGTATCTGCTATCCACACTATCCAGACCTTAGACGGTCGTAAATCGGATTGGCTGGTGTACGCCTCACACCAGCAATATTGCTGATGTACTGACGTCAGCAAGTTCGGTGGGACCCACTGTTGTGATGTCGTCAGCAAGTTCTGTGGGTCCCGCTGATGAATGTGTTATTTTAAACAGTCCATTCAGATGGTGACATCATCTTAAGGCCTGAGACTAAAAATGAGGCAGATCTATCAGGTGGACCACACTGCAGGAAACAGTGGAGAATTAAACGCCTACCATTGAAATCCTTTAGGGATCACAAAGTTTTCGATCAATATGATATTTGTTTTTCCTCTTGATTCAGGTCTTTGTGACCGTATGAACAGATTGGATGGAAAATAAACGTTATGGTGGGACCTAGTAATTTTAAGGGTGGAAATCATTATCTCCATTGCTATTTGTGGTATGGTCCCGATGATTTTCCAATCATCATCTCCACTGCTATTTAGGGTGTGGTCCAGATGATCTTTCGATATGATTCATTTTTTTTTAGAATGTGTGAGGCCCATGTATATGAGGCCCACTTAATGTATATGAAGCCCATGTATATGAGGCCCACATGATGTATGTGAGGCCCACTTAATGTATATGAAGCCCATGTATATGAGGCCCACATGATGTATGTGAGGCCCACTTAATGTATATGAAGCCCATGTATATGAGGCCCACTTGTGCTTATGAGGCCCATGTGATGTAGCCCACTTGATGTATTGGAGGCCCACGAGTGAGGCCCAATGCGATGTATATGAGGCTCACGAGTGAGTCCTAATGCAACGTATATGAGGCCCAATGTGATGTATGAGGCCCTTTGAGTGAGGCCCATGGAGATGTATGTGAGACCCTTGTGTGAGGCTCAATATGATGTACATGAGGCCCATTGTGAGGGATGAGGCCCACCCATGATGTATGTGTTATATACACGCGTTGTCCATCCTTTTCCTAGATAATTGGAGGGCCAAGAGCCTCGTTATGATTCCAATTCCGATTTCCAAACCAACCGCACCTTAGGACCATGGTGGTTATCCACCGTTGTAAGCTTTCCTAGGGCCCATTGTTAAGCCCATTTCCACCCTTACCCATCGGGCTAACTCAAACCGTTGGGCCCCCATTGATGATGATACCTTCCACTGTCCTTTCAAGTGGACCCCGCCTTAGGATATATGATATACTAGTACCTTGAATAGGTTATGATAGTCTAACATGGACCATTCCATATAGACTTCTATATTCCTAGTGGGGCGTATTGTTCAGCCCTTACTCTTGTAAGTAGCACACCAGTTAAGGTCGATCATCGCCTGCTATATCTGATAATCATGCTAATATACTTAGCCTAGTAGAATACACTAAGAATATGCTTAGTATAACATCATGATACATGCCTATACACATCATTTGTATGCCTGTTATGAGGAGTGTTTGATCAAAGCAGGCACGTTGGGATGAGACATTTATGGGACTCCTTATGAGACGGAGTGTCCCACATGATCGCGCGGTACGCGCAGAAGTGATGCATGACTGGATGGTGTGACTCAGCATTTCGCATTCCGTGTGACATGATTCACTATACGTCTTAGTGAGATCAAGGTCGTGGCCTCCACAAGCACATCGTGGATGGCTGGATTTGGATACTGGAAATAATTGTTTTAGCACTGTGGGCACATAGGATGTCCTTGGGTGAAAGTCTCAAAACCTTTTTGGTACCAGGAGATGCTCCAACGTCTAGACCGAGTGGATACATGAGCGCACGAGTGCCGAATACCAGTAGGCCACGTCTACCACTGTGTCATGGTCAGTTGAAGGGGGTGTGACCTTATCCGCCTGAGTGAGGGGATTGTAAGCTAGGCTGAGTTTGACCAACTCATAAATAGGTCCGCTATCCATGAGCTGGGTAGGTATTGGCAGATTACTGGTTAGGCGGATAGTGTGGTCTCTTCCACTCGCTAGGCTGTGCGGCTAGGGAGGTGGCAGTCAGTGTGGAGTGTACTAAACCTCGGTGATATCCCAGAGGGGAACTATACTGATATATGTACTTGATGAGGACTGACATGTTTACGTTGCATCTTGCATATGACATTTGGCTACATAGGCCTTGCATCGCATGACCTTGGTATGGCTGATAGTATTCATGCCTTGCATCGCATAGCCTTGGTACAACTGATAGTATTCATAGATTTACCAGTATATTTCTACATTACTCTGATATTGCATACTTGGCACTTGCCTTGTACACACACTTATACCACCCTTTAAGCTTTTCGTAAGCTTATGCACGACTGTTGCGTGCAAGTGACGTTGGATTGCAGCAGCACTGAGGCAGGAGTGTGTAGCTGAGCTTTTGGAGTTCTGATATCTATATTTGTATTTCCCTTTCCACATTGTACTCAAAATTTCTGATATAGTGGCTATGTGGTGATGTTGTTTTGTGACTTGGTTATGCTTGTGGTTATGCTCCATCATTACAAAAAAAAAAAAAAATTATATTGAAAATCCTCCTTATAGGATCCCAGGATCGGAATCTGGCATATGGGTGCCAGGAACCGAGAATGGGGCACTACTTAGGCTATCGGGGCCGTATTCGGCGATTGGAAATTTTGTGAGACCGGTTTTCGAGTTTGGGGTGTTACAATGGGCCTAAGAACAAGGAATAGGCTTCCTCACCCATTCCATCACATAGTAAACCGGGCTTCCTATGGGGCCCAATAAGCACAAGGTGCGCCCTATGACTTGGACAAGTCTACAAGGCATAGAGGAAGTATAATCATTAATGGGGGCCCAATGGTTTAGGTTATCCCACTAAGGCTAGATAGGTAACACTATGGGGGCCCGAATCGATGAGAATAGACCTAACAATGGGCCCTAGGGAGGTTCACAATGTGGACATTTAACCACCATTGTCCCCTAGAATGAGGCCCATCATGAAATCTAACTTATAACGGGGCCCATGGCCTGAATACTACTTGGGAAACAAATGGGCAGCACTCATAACATCTCACACAACATGGCGGGCCTCAAGAAATGGCCCAAAGTCTACATATATCAAAATGGGCTATTTGGGACAGCCCATAGCCTAAAAAAAAAAATACCATGGCCAAAGGAAACACACAATACATACATTATGGTGGACTCACACATCACAATTGGGCCTCACATATATAATGCAATGGGCCATACATCACAATGGGCCTCACACAAGGGCCTCCTATACATCACAATTGACCTCATCACATGGGCCTCATACTCATCACAATGGCCTCTCCATAAGGGCCTCATGTACATCACAATGGGCCTCATCACATGGGTCTCATATACATCACAATGGGCCTCATGAAAAAGCCCATGGCCCTCATAATAGTTAGAACGTAATTTGGACAACATTCATTTTATCTCATACATCATGTTGGGCTTCTTGGGTCAGCTCATGGTCTACATACATCGAGGTGGGCTACATGGGGCAGCACTTAGCCCAGGAAAATGGTCGGGCAACACATCCATCTTGGTGGCCCTCTTTGGGCAACCCATAGGCTCCAAAAAATAGTTGGGCCAGGTGTACAACACATTCATCATAATGTCTTAAAAAACAACCACACAGTACATCATAATGGATGGGTAGGACATACATTAGAGTGGTTCTAAGGCTAGACATCCTGGCCATCTAGGCCTGCTGGATGTCCAGAAATCTGGACAGTCTGACCCTCTTTTAATGAGATGGGAGGTGGGCCTTGCAAGGAACTAAAGGAGGGGCCCATCCACTGAACAACATGAAGGCAAGGTACATACATAAAGGTGGACCCGTTGTTGGATTTTTAGTCTAGCAGCATCCCAGCTATTGCTGGACGTCCAAGGGGCTGGACGGCTAGATGAAACACATGCACCAAGTGGGGTCCACGTCTAGGGACTGGACGATATGGATAAAACACAAACATCATGGTGCATCCAGCACCGTCCCAAACAAGTGGACGGTGTGGATGAATAATGCATATATCATGTGGGCCCCACAACCGCTGGACGACGTGGGTGCTACACATACATCACATGGCCCCACAGCCATTGGACGGCGTGGGTGCAACATATACATCACGTGGAGTCCCACCGTCCAGGGTCTGGACTGTGTGGACAACACAAACATCACAGCAGGCCCCACCGTTCAACCTATCTAGACGGTGTGGATAAAACAAATACATCAGGTGGGTCCACACATGTGGCCCACCACTTAGGATACAAGCTAAAATTTGTATTTTCCTTCATCCAGGCCTGTCCAAATGGACAGGTAGCAAGCCCGCCTACTAGACAGTGCAACAAGGTGGGCCCACAAGCAGACTGTGGATATAAAATGCATACATCACGGGGGGCCTGTTGGCCCTGGACGGTGGATGTACATCAAGGTGGGGGTCTACACGCCAATGGTCCACCCCTCTCCCATCAAAATCAGGCTGAGAAATGAAGGTTAAACTCTACTCAAATAGTCAGCAACATGGGCCTAAAAATCTAGACAACAAGGTGTTGTTGCTTAGTGCAGCCCATAGGTTACTAGACAACAAGAAAATTCATCACATAGTTAAGATAGGGCCACTTAGATGGGCCACATACACCCAGACCAAGCTTGTGTTTGAATTAAACCTTGCATGCAACATAAGACAACAAGGTGGGCTAGCCTGCGTCTAGATTTTTGGACAGCAGGACCATCCCACCCTGTTGGATGGTCTGGATGTGCTGAGCACATCAGGTGGGCCACGTCCATCAGCAAAACAGAGAGAGAGAGAGAGGAAGATCGGCCAAAGAGAGGGGCTTCGCCGCTATGAGCCCCTCAATATAATCCAAACCATACATCACATGGGTCCCATGCATGTATGGGCCCTTACATCAGAAAATTTGAGGTGGGGATGCCATCCCCACCATGAAACCAAAGGTCTAGATGACCCTTCAATGTTCTAGATCAAGCAATACATCATGATGGGGTCCATGGAGAATGGCCCCATCATGACATGTGCATGTAACTAAGGTGGGCCATTGCCACACTTAGGGGTCAAAATAGGATCCCCACCATTGATTGGTGGGTCCTACTTGCCCCATGCAAGAGAACCTAAAGATCTAAGAAAGAAAACAATTAATCTAAACCTAGAAGGGCACCCACCTCAAATCTTCTTCTCCTTCTTCCACCCTCGGGTTCTTATGCTTTAAACGATTTGATTTAATGGTGGAGATGGGGTATGGACGCTTGGATTGGGAGGGCTTAAGCTTGGAAGAGGGCTAGACTTTGGGATGGGTTTCTCTTTAATGGTGGGATGACCAAGCTCCTTGCTAGCAATGGAGAATGAAAGGGAGGGAGAGAGAGAGATGTAGTGGAGGAATCATTACTTTGTAAGATCATCATTACATACGTAAGAGGTGTAAAGCATGGGGAAGAGAAAGAGCATGCTTGGAATGATTACATGTAAGAGGCATGGGTGGTGATGTCACCCTATGCTATCTAGGATGACATCATCATCAAGATTGCTCTAGAGAAATGCACTTTATCTGGAATAGCTATGGTACCGCAATGTGCGGTCCACGATCGGGATAATGCGTGGGCCATAACTCTCAATCTAAGTGTCGCATTGGTGCAAGAGATGCGACATTAGAACTGTGATGATGACGCGGTTGCAATGGCATAGGTCTCGGGTTGAGCCAACTCGGGTTTACAGGATGTGACTTAGGTCGCTCGCAAATGCTATCTACAGGTCGCGGGTTGCCGAAATTTGACGGGGTGGATCGCGAGATCCTAAGGAATAGAATGGTACTAGAACATAGGCCTAACAGGCAACCTCCCGAATAACTAACCCCCTGTGGCCAGTCCATGGTCGTATGCCAAATGGGGCATTGACATCATCGGTCCCCTCCCAACTGGCAAAGGACAAACCAAGTTCGTCGTACTTGCAATCGACTACTTTACAAAGTGGGCCGAAGCCAAGCCTCTGGTAAAGATTACCAAATAAATGATAACAGACTTCATTTGGAAAAACATTGTGTGCAAGTTTGGAATTCTCCACACAATCGTTTTTAAGGAATGTGCAAAAACCTTGGGATCCAAAATTTTTATTCCTCGCCACTACATCTGCAAGTTAATGGGTAGGTCGGAGCAATCAACAAGATCATCAAACACCATCTCCAGACCAAGATCGAAAAAGCTAAAGGAGCATGGGTAGAAGAGCTCCCTAATGTTCTTTGGGCACACCGAACTACAGCCCAGACAAACACTGGGGAAACTCCCTTTTCTTTGGCCTTCAGAGCCGAAGCCATTACTCCGGTAGAAATTGGGATACCAACTACTTGGACTGAGTCCTTCGACAAACAGAAAAACTCTGAGCTAATGACTCTAAATCTTCTCGAGGAAAGAAGAGAACAAGCTCGAATCTGAACTGCAGTCCAACAACAACAAGTAGCTTGTTTTTACAACGTTAAGGTAAAAGATAGGAGGTTCCGAGCTAGGGACTTAGTCCTTCGATGAACCTTCTAAAATACTAAGGAACTTGGCTCGGGAACCTTGGGCCCTAACTGGGAAGGACCTTACATGGTAATAAGACTAGCTGACTTGGATCATACCACCTTGAAGACCTTTGAAGGTCAGCTCTTACCTCACCCATGGAATGCTGAACACCTCAAGATCTACCATCCTTAAGGAACCGATTCATATCGATTACATAGTTTACTGTGTACTGGTTGCATCCAAGTTAGTGGAATGAAATCCCACAGTCCTTTTCTTACTTCCGTGCCTAAAAATGATTGTTTGTCAGAACAAATCTACAAAGGGCTTCCCAAAATAAATGAGAAGAATAGCCCCTATCAATGAGCCGACCCCCCAAGTGGAGGTCGGGTTCTACACTACCGGCACTTACATTGTAAGTGGAACACTACAAAGGGTTCTCCCAAGTAAAAAAGGGAAAAGACCTAGTCGACTGATCGGATCTCGAAAGGAGGAGTAAACTTCCGATGGCTATCGCGACTAAGGTTTTCGACGGATCGACCCTCTTCCTAGAATCCAATCTACCTACTTGATCCGATCTGCCTACTTGATCTGATCTATCTACTTGATCCGATCTATCTACGTAGAGAAATTCATATACAAGCATTATGCGAAAAAGTGAGTTGTATGGATAAAGCTCCATGGAGTGTATTACATTAAAGTCCACAAAAATTGAAGGTACAAAAGGGGTTTGTCTTTAAGCCTTTGGGGGCTGCTCAGAAGGCACGTCTTCAGCAGGGGCCTCAGATTCAGAGTTAGCATCTTTAAAGCCAGAGAGGTCTAATTCAGGATAGACCTCTTTAACCTCTTCGATGCACTTCATGAATGTCATCTAGTACAAGGCATCCCTGTCTTCCAAATATTCTTTGGAGGACTAGAATTCCTTGATAGCATCCGCTAGAGCTGAGGAGATAGTTGCTTAAGCCTCTACCTCAGCCTTCTCGAGCTTTACCTTCAGCTTTGCATTGTCCACCTCCTATTGAGCTGACTAATCAAAAGCCTAGGCGAGAAACTTCTTTGTCGCCTCTAGCTCGGTAGCCAGAACTGAAGCTCAAGCCTCCGCAGCAGAGCAAGCTTGGTCAACTGTGACAACAACAACTTGAGACTCCTCGCAACAACGAGGAATTGTTCTGCCTCAACTCCCTTTTGCAAGAGTTTATTCTCTCTCTCCCACACTTCCTTCTGCAAGCGCACAATGTCATGGTGTACCTTTAGGAAACAAGAGGCAAACTGCCAAAAGAACTAGAGAAGGTGTCAGAATTCGAACGGAGTAAGGGAAAAAATACTTAAGAGGATCGACTTACCCTGAGGAAACTCTTCGTCGCGAACGTGAGGATTGCATTTAGTGAAGAGTCCAACATGCCGAGGAATTCAGTAGTGAGGATATGTCGTTATGCCCAAGGCATGAGCTCCTCTAATACCCCACGCGTCGTCTTGGAAGGACGTTGTCTCTCCTCCCGAGCCTTAGAGGGCCCAATAGGAGGCCCGTTGGCCTCACCAGCCTCTACGGGCTGAGCCTCGACAAGAGGCTTAGCAGCTCTCCAGACCTCGGTGAGACGAGCATCCTCGCAGGCAGTCGCTTCGGCCGTCACCTCAGCATTAGAGGCGGGCTCAGTGATCATCGCCTCATCCTCAACTCCACGATAGAGGGAGATGAGGGACCGACTCTCCCTTTACTTTTGGAGGTCATCTTCGGCTTCTTTGCCTTCTTCACCGGCACAGTCTCCTCAGGGAGAGGTGCCTTGCGCTTTGAGACGGGCTTCAACAAAGGACAAGCTTCAGGCATTTCTACATCAAATAGAGCCGAAAGGGATTTAGTTACGAATTCATAAATTTTCAAGTCCTAAAGGTTGGCTAAAGCTCTTACCTGGTATCAAGACCCGAGTCGAACAGGAGCTCTGATTGAAGAAGTCTTCTCCAAGATCGATCTTTCTCTCCTAATGACCTTGCTCCCTAGATCTGAGCAAGAGAGTTGTCTCCTAGGAGGGGAGGATATTTGGGAAAATCCGCATTAAAGAGGACATGCATGAACTATTAAAAACACAGGAGACTGACCAATTGAGAAATGACCAAAAAAGAGCTAAGTGAGAGGAAAGCCAACCTGGAGTAGTAAATGCAGTGGGAACCAAGCCACGACGCAGAGTCAAGCTCGGTACTTCCCAACTGGCAGAAGCCCAAAACGACTTGTCTTTCCAATTTTTATTAGAGGTTGGGATGTCTGTGACCATGCCCCTTCCAGTCCCCCTCCAAGCAGAGAGATAGTACCAGCCCTTATGAAAATGGTTGGGCTTCACTTGGTACATGTGGAGGAATTCATCTATGCTAAGGTCGGGTTGCTTGAGGTCAGACCAAAGGATGGAACAGCCGATCAACGCCCTCTAAGCATTGGGGATCAGCTGCCCCAGAGCCAAATCCAAACAAGCAAGCACTCGTCTTACTATATTTTGTAGATGGAACCTCAGGCCGCATTGAAGGTTGACCTAAAAGATAGCAACTGCTCCCTCTGGAGGATGAGTAGGGAGCTCGTCCAGCGAAGGAACTTAGAGGACGACCGACTCAGGTATATGGTACCCCAGCCTGATCCGAGCTAGGTCAGCATCCTTGAGGGACGACCTCATGTGGCCCTTCTCCTCTTTCTCATCCTCCCCAGGGGATTCGTCTAAGTCCCCTTCTACAGGCAGATCGCGCTCTACCCTAACTGGCCGCTCTACCGGGGATGTTTCCAACACTCGCGACAATTGTGATGCCCGAAAATCAGCGTCGCTCATCATCACTAATGGTGATGGTGGGTTCGACATCGGGTGCAGACTACTTGCCCCACTGTCGTCGCCAGAGGCCCCCTCCCACGAGCGTACTGAATCCGACATGGAAGTTTGCTCGACAAATGTCGGGAGTCAGTAACGAAGAAGAAAAAAGAAAAGGGAGGGGGTGAGTTGAAAACAGGGCTCACCGGAGGGAGATTGTCGCCCTATCACCACTGGTAACTTCACTAAGTCGTTGGAACTCGCCTCTGTATGCAGCGGCTAAGGGTCCAAGTGTGAAAGGGCATAAGCAGTGGGGAAATGCAAACAGACTCAACCAAGGTTTAGGGTTTTTACTTATATAGGGAAGCCACGTGGTAGCCTTTAAAGGCTCTCATTACTGCGAATCCCGTACCCCCCCCCCCCCCTCGACTACCCGAACTCGACACATGGCGTGACCGCACTCGTCACTCAACCTTGTTACCGAGAAACTGCCACGTGTCGCTCTCTCATTGGTCAAATACCGAAAAGACGGCTCGATAGGTCACGTGGCCTCAAGCCATGACGCACCACCTCGAGTACACCGTACATGATTACTGACACGCCTCGACTCCCGTGTTGGCCGCCATACTCAGTATTTATGGTGGAATAGTTTGATCTAAGTGCTTCCGACCTACTTTCCGAATCTGTGCAACTGACTCGAAAGTAGGGAGGGCTTACTGTTATGGGGAAAATGGGGTGACTCATGAAAGAAAGTCGAACTAACAGCCAACATGAACCAAATGGGCAACTGTGTGATCTTCCCTCTATTATAAATAGGGAAGCTCCTAAACGATGAGAGGTACAACCTAATAGACTGGTGACTCTTTTCCTTTAAGATCATTTCCATACCCAAGGGTATGAGAAGTGTCCATCGGAGAACTAGATCAACAATCTTCGCTGAACATTTGGCAAGTACCTTGGTAGAATAGAATAGAATATTATTCCCACGGCGGAAAAGAAGTGGGAAAAAAAAATAAAAAATAAAAAAATAAAAGAGAGAGAGAATCCCAGTTATATGTTCTTGAAGGCGCCGATCCCAAAAGGCTCCACAGATAAAGCACGAAGTCATCTTAACAAATTCAACAAAAAATTTGATTTGGGGTACTTTCAAATGCCAATGAATCTATGTTTCTCAATGCCACTGATGCTATCTTGTAGTCCAGAACTCACCGTACCACTGAGAACAGCACAAACGAACATGTGGATGACATAGAAGAAGGGCTGGCAATGGGCTAGGCTCGGATTAAGTGAATATAAAATTCGAATAGGTCCGCCCTGAACTTTGCAAAAATTTTAAGCCTACAACCCAATTCTTCCCAGTTTCCCCCTAGAAAAGATTTTCATTGTTTTAGTTAAAAGATAATAAGAACAAAACCCGAGATTGTGATCTTTTACCAAAGTGCTAACAGGGTTCTCTCACCCTAGCTTAACCAACACAAAGAAAAAAGCCCAATAATTATTACACATTTCCACGACACATCATATCATGTTGAACCTACCACATCACCATCCTTAATTAAGTAAGACCTAGGAGAACATGACACATCTGCACACTGCCACATGTACCAGCATGCATATGGGATGCGATCAAAGCCATCCGTAGTGCGGATCTCATTATTTTGATGCTTTTGCGAAAAACTCATGACCGTTAGAACAATAGGTGGGCTACAATTTACGAACGAAACTGATGAGCGAGGAACATTGAGCAATTATTTTTGAAGCCATCTGGCTGTTGCCAACACCGTGGCACGCTTCACTACCCGACCGGCCTGATTTTTGACTTAGGGGATCTACATGGTGAAACCGATATGATTGACGATTTGGATTTCTTCACCTTTATTTGGATGCAGGCAATGCGGTGGTGTGTGCATGAACCACCTTGTACCCTCATGTGGGCATACCAAACCTCTATGTTACATTAGCTAGGAACTAATGAGGCGTTGTGGACCTTTTAGCCTTGAATTTGTACCATAAAATCCTACCACACTGGTGATGGACGATTAGGTTCCACAAGACATGCAAAACCAACCACATCCTCGTATTTCTAAAAGAGAGGAAGGAATGATTATAAAAGATTTAGGTAGATTTAGGTTATATTTACCTGATTGTAAGTAGGTTAGACTTTTTGGCCACACATCATTTCATATCTAACCTACCACTTATTTTCTCTAAACATCGTCTCCTATAAGTCGAAAGAATGGTAATTTTTATTTTATTTTGTTATTATAATAATAATTATTATTATTTTATATCTGATCCTGTCATTGATGTCTATGCTATGCTTCAGCCTTCCGTCTCTATGGGTAGAGATGGGCATAAGACCACTCCATTCAGCAAACTCGACTCATCCGACTCGATCTGAACTTAATAGGTCAGTCGATCCAAATCTAGTTGACTTCGTTCAATCCAAACTCAAATCAAGTCGAATTCGAGTCACTTAGTAACTTGACTCAACTCGACTCAAAATCCAACTCGATACTGAGTCAACTCTCTCTCTCTCTCTCTCTCTCTATATATATATATATATATATATATATATAACCATTTTAAATCTGAGATGCCGTCTACCTGCTGGAGAGGCTACAATTCTGGCAAATGAATCTAGGCTTAGATTGGTGATTTAAGCCCGTGAATACCTGCTATAGCCAACTTGACTCGGTGCCGACTCAACCCGGCTTGGTACTTGTGACCGGGTCGGACTTGATTCCTATTAGTTTGAGATAGACATGGACTTGGATTGGGTCAAGCACGCTAGATTCGATACCGAATCGGTTTCGGGTCAGGCCCATTTCAAAACAGGAGAGTAAGGTCCGCTATAACTCAGTCCGGCTCCACGGGATGCCCAGCTCTATGTACATGTGATTTAGACCCTTTTTCTGGTCCCATATAGGCCTGACAGCCTACAAATTGGATGATTCAATCCATAGCCCCTTTTTCTTCCTTTACGTTGAATATTGTAGATGGCTGTGTTTTTTCCTTAACCGTCCATAAAATAATTAAAAATAATAATTATTATTATTATTTAAAAATTTAAATTAAAAAAAAAAAAAAAAAAAAAAAACCACCTCGGATGAGTTATGACCGTCTGGTTTGGTTATCTACTGGAGTTCCCATCGGTTAAATGGTTTGGATACCAAACCATGGGCCCAACTTGTAGGCACCCAACTCCTGAGGATGGCAGTATGCATGTCCCAGGAAAAAAACAAGAAGGAATAGCTTCAACAAGTAGGGATTAGGGCGACAGCAGCTGATGCTACCTATGAATTAATAAAGATTTTTTGGGCCACATCACTTCAGACAAGATCTACCGCATCAGAAACAATCTTGAAGTAAGAGAAGATTGTGGACAAGGGAAAGATTGCACAATGAGTAAGCAAATCATAGGTGAGTTATTTCATACTCCGGCTGTGTACAACGCTTGGTATGCAGGCACTTAGAAATGATAAATGTGGTATACATTGACGCAATTTAAACCAATTAAATTGTGGAACTCACTATTGTTAAGCTAAGATGCAAAAATCAGGTTATTTAAACAATCCTATGCTCTGATTCGTAGTCACTTGTTCTTTGAAATAAGGCCATTTTTTCATTTCTAACTGTTAAATATATGTCCAGCCATCTAATATCTTTATAACCAAATAAGACTAATTTTAGTTAATGATGCATTTAAACTCGTGATGGTAATTTTGGATGGTTTAGTTTGAACTATCTGTTGGCCACCCAGGCATATTTTGAGTAGTCTCTGACTGCCTGCATATCATCCATCGTACTCTGCAAGAAAACAAACAAAATAAATAGAAATAAAAATACGGTACTCTTCGAAATCATAATTGGGTGAAATGTCAACATCTCAAGGCTCCCATGACTTTACTGTAAAGCAAATATGTTCCATGCACCGGTACACATGAAGTACCCACGTTGGAAGAATAGAGAAAGCAGTCCCATCGAACCTCTATCAAAAGATTAGGAGAGAAGATCATGAGCCCTCTTTCAATCACACCCAACACAGTAAAAGATCTGAAATAGATATTAGCTCTCAGTTCAAGGTCACGTGCACACAAGATGAAAGTAAAGCAGGTGAAAACTGGTTTTTGTTAAGAAGGCCGTAGAATGCGACGCGGTCATGCCGGGAGTCCATATGGACTAGCATTGAGGTTTTAAAGCCTTGGAATCACTTTTTCGTGTGTGTGTGTGTGTATATATATATATATATATATATATATATATATATATATATATATAAATGAAAATGCCCCTTTCAGGTAGGGGTGCACATATAACCGGTAGAACCGTGGAACCGGACCGGAACCATTGGATCGGCCCGGTTTGGTCCGGTTTTAGGTAGCACTGGTTCCGGTTTCGGTTTCAAAATTTGGAGAACCGTTGGATACGGATCGGTTCCGGTTTAAGATTTGTAGAACCGAACCGAACCGTTGATCCGAACCGTGACCCGAACCGTTGATCCAAATCGCTATCCGAACCGTCGATCCAGACCGTCGATCCGTGCCTTTACTATATATATATATATATATATATATATATATATATATATATATATAATGAAACCCTAAAGGTCTCTACAATCTCTAATCTCTGGCCTACTGTTGCCGCCCCTTCCTGCTCTCTCTCTCTCTCTCTATTTAGTAAATCAGGCCAGTCTGGCAGTCCCTGCCCAATCACCGTGTGTTGTGCGGCCTAGTTTAAATTAATTTGTTATATGCTTTTTCAAGTTTTGCTAAGCCCATGCACAGCTCTGCACCAGACAACCTGGCATGCGGGTGGGACATCTGAGGAATGCATCTGTTGGGTCCATCATTTAGATGCCTGGCTTAGAAATTATGCGAGTCTGCTCATCAGGCTAGCCACACGAGTATGTTGAATGATGACCATTGGAAATATTTTTAAAGCAAATTTTTTATTTTATTATTATTATTATTATTATTATTATTATTTTATTTTTTTGTACACATGCACTACACCAAAATCACCGAACTGGAACGCGTCAGAGTTTGGTTTGGAAACGGCTCTATGCCGTTTTTTATCGGAAACGGTAATGAACCGTACTCCAATTGCTTGTTGTGTTCCAACTCTATCATTATTTACACTGTTTTATTGGTGTGTCCTAATTGAGTGTTGGATCTTCTTAGTTTTTATCATTTCGTTTTATTGTTTTATTTTAAAACAGATGAATGGAATGGATTCAATTAGAAGCCTCTCAGTGGACCCCACAATCCCAAGAGGCACACTGCTTTATATCTGTCGCAACCTACCGAATCATTACCATCCTTTTCTTACGCCAAAATCCCCCAAAACCTCATTTCACATCCGGTCGTCTCCCTCTCCCTCTCCCTCTCTCGATCTCCCTCTCAATCTCCTTCTCTTGCGATCTCCCTCTCTTGCGATCTCCCTCTCCCGATCTCAACCCTCTCTCTCGATCTCCCTCTCCCTCGATATCCCTCTCCCTCTTCCGATCTCTACTCTCTCTCTAGATCTCCCTCTCAATCTCCCTACCTCTCTCGATCTCCCTCTCCCTTTTTTGGTGAGCTGTTGCTGAATTGATCAGCTAGCATGCATATTTATGGTGAAGATGTATGGCTTGGATCCTGCAGAGTCCAGGGCACGTAACATATGGTGAGCTGTAGCTCAATTAATTCATCCCTAGGGCTTGTCTAATGGCTAGTTTGTTATGGCGAGAATTTTCTCTATTAATCTTATTTTCTTTTATTTTGTCCATTGTTTTTGGTTCATTTAGTTTCACACAACTATTTTTCTTGATATTGTTCAGGCCCTAACTGAAGTGGTTCGGATTTCTCAACAGGTAATTATATCTACCTCCAGTTGTTTATATCTCTGCTGGCTATCTACCTCCACTTCATGCTCACGGATCCTTTAGATACCTGTTTCAATTCAGTAATGGTGTATGACATTGTATCTACCTCCAGTTGTTTATATCTCTGCTGGCTATCTACCTCCACTTCATGCTCACGGATCCTTTAGATACCTGTTTCAATTCAGTAATGGTGTATGACATTGTATCTACCTCCAGTTGAGCTGGCTCTCTCTCCTAGGCTGATGTACTGTCTGCTGGCTATCTCTCCTATCTCTGTTGGATGTACTATTATCGAGATGGCTACAGGAAAACCTCCCTGGAGCCAGCAGTACAAAGAGGTACACTTAAAAAAAAAAAAAACTTGTTTTCATTTCCTTTCATCGACTCTTCATGGCATTTGGATTTTTCAGATTAACTTTTTCCAGGTTGTTGCTTTGTTCTATATTGGGACATCAAAGTCACATCCACCCATCCCTGAGCATCTCTCGTTGGAGGCTAAGGATTTTCTTTTGAAATGTTTACAAGAGTAAATACACACTTTTTTTTTTCTTTTCTTTTAGTTTTCATTTTTTTTTCTGCCTTGTGTTTTGGATAGTGCTGTTTGAGTGTATTCATTGCTTTTGATGGAAAATCATTTATGTTGCTGTCATTAACAACCCACACATCTGATTATTTATTTTTTAAATACAAAATCAATCCAGTAAGGGCCTGTTTGGTAGACACCTAAAATGAGACTCATTTTCATCAGTTTGCAATTATGTGTTAAGAGCCTTAGAGATCCAAATTTGGCAAGGATTAAAATAATCTTGATAACCAACATTCATGATCTCTAAAGGCTGAAACTAACAACACATTTTAGCAGTGAACCAAGCTTGAGGCCATCTGCTTCCGAATTACTACAGGTGAGATTGTGAGCTTTTAAAAAAAAAAAAGAAAAAAAGATCTTCCTTGTAGAGCTTTAAAGTGATAAGCAGTGACTAATTATCCAATCTCAAATTCAATCGAGTTGCAGCTTTCCTTTTTTATTGTTGAATAGCCAAATCACATAATAATTTAGAGTTTTTTGCCTATTAATTTTGTAACCTGGATGCAGCATCCCTTTGTCACTGGAGAATATAAGGATCCTCATCCAATATTTCGCTCCTCTTCTCTGGTCAGTGTCACTATTTCTAGTTACTTTTGTCACTGGAGAATTAAAAGTTTGTTTATATAATAAGTGACATGGACTGACCAATTTATTACCTATATGTTACCTGTCTCAATACTGTTTTTATCAGTCCATCCTGGATTTGTAATTGTGGTTTGAAAGATGAAGATGGATTCTTAATGGATAAGCTTCACCATGCTAGTGAAGGGCGAGGAAGTGGAGGCAAGGTATATTGAGCTTATTTATCGAAATGACCAGTTATGTTTATGAGGTTCTCGGTTTTTTGCAATGAAGATTAGTGGATCTACAATGTTGTTTTCAACAGATGCAGATTATTACTATTTTCTTTTTTGTTGTACACCTTAGATTTAGATATGATTCATTTTGGGATCCATGAGTATGTTACTTTGCATCTTATGTAGTTGAATTTCAAACTTTTTTGGATATTTAGTATCCATCTACTTGAACCCAGTTCATATCAACCGTAGCTATGGACCTGCAAATTTTTTCTTTCCTGCTATCCATTTTAAATGATGTTTTTTCCAATTGTTTGTTCCATTTTATGGTTCCTATTCTGGCTTCCTCATTTATGAATAGTGTGAGATATTTGGATGATGTTTTCAAACTGTAGAATGAGGATGTTTTGATTTTATTTATTTTTATTTTTTTATTTTATACCAATCTTCAGTGTTTCAATATCACGAAGAGTTCCCATAATATTTTACTTGTATTAGTGTATTTATCTTTGGATGCAATATGCTTATTCAAAGTGGAAGCAACTATTTAGAGTGTAGGCTCGGGGTTCCACACTCATCTGATGGCCACACATTTACATTAAATGTCGACTGTCCATTCTTTTGCATATGTTTGGCTCACCAGATCTGTGACTGACCTGATTCTTGGACCCAAGGCATACGTTTTGGGTGAGGTTAGAAAAGTCTACACTTGTGTGGAGCCTTGCCAACCACAGACACCAAAATAGCATAAGGGTGTGAGGCAAGAGCATTCCATCAAATGGACCATTGTGAAGAAATAAATGGATGTCTAGAAAAACTGTATCAGCCATCCATTTCTTTTGTATTTTGTCCCCGACCTGAGAAGCAACACTGCCTGATTTTTGCACAAGAACATCCAATCAATCTGGTTCATCTAATGAAATTATGAAAAGTTGGGATCTCATACACATCTTCCATATTGGCATGTGTGGCTACATGTGGATGGGCACAAGCTCCACACACGTGCAGGCTTAGCAAACAATCTGTTTCAGGTTTACTTAATATGGTATTGATTTGTTTGGTCCATGTATATGATTTTGCCTCTACAACATGTGTAACTCTTAACTGCAGTAGTGTAATTTATGTCAGTAAGGAACTCTTCAAGGAGCCAATACGTTTGGATTTTTTTGCAGCCATCCATGCTTGAAACCCATATCAACTGAGAATAGTAATTTCACATCCTAAGCTTAAATTTGGATTGCGTTAGTAATATTTCTATAATTTTACTAGTTCCCATTTTGTTATATGTAACGCCCTGAAATTCGGGGTCGAGTATGAACTCAACTCCCGAGTTCCAACGCATCACTTATGCAACATACACAATGTCGGTTAAATGTTGTCTGAGTTAGCGCAATAAACATGAATGAGATTAAACCAAAACAGTAATTCATACCCAGTTCAATTGCATTTAAAAACAGCGGAAGACTGAAATTTTATATACAAGTATGTAAAGTAACAAAATTTTCTGAACTTCAGGGTATGAGCACTAGCTGAGCACCAATATACACGTAAGTTTGTAAATTAAAAAAACCAAATACATCCTCAAAAGAGGCCCCAAAAGTCCCGCGATGCAGCCGGCCTAGGCGTAGCCGTCAGAATACTGCATGAAAGAGAACTCCTCCTGGTCCTCATCAACGTCGGGCTCTGGCTCCTGAACCAAGGCGCCCTCTAATCCTGCAACAGAGTCTGGTTGGTGTGTACAACACCGTCCCGTATCGTGGGAGTGAGTAGCTAACTCAGTGGAACAATAATGCATAAGTTAACATGTTATCAAATCAACCAAGCAGTAATGATAAAGCAGTACAAATCAAGCATTTCTAACTACTCTTGTTAAATGCAAAAATGATATAACATGATGCTGTATGCCCTTGCCAAACCACCCTCAAGCGACATCATCTTACGTTCGCGAATGCTTAACTCCCTCAGTGCGCCACATCTACAAAGCACATGCGGTGCGATGATGCTCGTGATTGCCAAGTTATTATTAGTCCATTTCAATCAGCAGTATTGGGAAACTAAGGTACCTCCCTTGTATCATTCCCAACATGATCCATTCTAGGGTCGTCAGTCCTAGTTATTCTCATACGATGTTATGGTTTGAGAAGCTTAGTGATGGCATCACAACAGGTTCGTCACCCGTCAGCGCGGATACAGATCTCACCGTATGCGGCTCAATTGCTGGCCGTCAGCTCGAGTACAGGTCTCACCGTACTCGGCTCAATCACTAGCCGTCAGCTCAAGTACAGGTCTCACCGTACTCGGCTCAACTCACACTCTAGTTACTGTGAAAGGCTCGTGGCCAATCACAGATACTTAAAGTACACTCGATGATACCACGGAGGACTCGTCGCCCGTCAGCACGAGCACAGATCTCACCGTACTCGGCTCTCGCCGAAGTATCGACAGCTCGAATACAGTGTCCCATACCACCGTATTCGGCTCACGAGATAGTTGCGCAATGGTCACTACGGGGAGGCACATGGCCCCAGCATAGGCCGACAGCTCGACCACGGTGTCCCATACCACCATGCCCGGCTCATGCGTCTTAGCGGATCTAGTACCATGGTTAAACAGGAATCACCACTGGTAAGTTTGGTACCCTAGGTTCAAGCAGTAGCGACCAAACAAGGTGAACACACAACTACACTTCGGTTCAAGTGGCGAGCCTGACTAGCTCGAGCGCACCACAAGTTGAGCGATATGGAGCGCAAAAGCACTCCGCGTGGCCAACCACTATCGCCAACCGAAGTACGACTCGGGTTCGCCGGACCCGTCCTTTGTGGCGACATGAATCTCAGCCACAATCACAAGTCTGGTACCGAGTGTTTGGACTATAAACATAGTCCCAAACTCAAACAGTTTTCATCGCTAGCATGTGAAGTAAAGCATGGTAAACAAGCAATACAAGCATGTTAGTCGGCATGTTATAAAGCATAAAGTAAGACATGGAGTAAAGCATGTTACAAGGCATGTTGAGAAGCATGTTATAAAGCATATTGTAATGCATGTACTACAGCACTATCCCCATAGGGATAGAATTGTGTGTGCACTGCAATTAAGTGATTGCGGTGAACCACCGCATGGAGGGGATCCTACATGTCTCTAAGGGAGTTGGAGAATCCATATCAGCGCCTATCTAAGGCACTAGTACATGCACATGTACACCTACATGCACATACACAAACACTTAGAATACACATGTCCAACATACATGACGTATGTTAGGCAAGTTCGTGATTGGGCTGTCCCTAAGCCCCGGGAGTATTTTTCCCGCGTATATCGTATTCATACAACAAATAATCATTACAATTACATATCCAAAATCCGCACGCATGCGGGATTTCTAGAATACGCAATTTCGACATACACGGCATTTACACATGAACATATATTTTTGCGATCTCTTTCGCCAAACTAGTATTTGATCCACACATGATATAATCAAACATTAAATAAACATGTCAAACATTTTCTCAACAAAAATACGTATACGGTATTTCTACGTATATCAAGAGTATGTAAAATTCCATAATCTTTATCGCTAATCGAAACAGGAAACGGAAAGCACTTTGTACATGTGCATTTGCATGCAGATCATGAATCTATCATTATCTGTCATTGAAAGCGTTGAAAACCGTAACTTATACGCTTAAAGTCCTCACCTCAGCCCTTGGAATTCCAACGAATCAGCAAGAAGGTTGGTGCTTCCGTATACGGGAGTTTCTTAGCCTAAAGATCGCATTCGATTAGTCTTTCCTTAACCTATCACTAATTAGGCTCAAATCAGACCTAGGGTTAGGGTTTCTTACCTTCAAATGGGGTGGAAACCGCCGGGAAACCTCTTGGAATAGCGCGGTGTAGGCCGTGGGAGAGGTGGAAGCAGCAGGAGGAAGATCGGCTTCGATCTCCACAAGTTCTCTCTCTTTTCTCTCTTTCTCTCTTAGGGTTTTAACCCAAATTCGTATGGCTGTGAGAGGGGCTGTTCTAAGCCCCTTTTATAGCCACAAACCTTCCCAAAATAGACTCAGGTTCAAGGGCAACTGCTTACATAGGCATTTCGCCAATTTCCAAGCTCAAAAGGGGTGTTCTGGTGGCCCTCTTTGAGCCAAACGTCAGACTTAAGCTCACCCACTGCGGATCCACGTGGGATTACGTTTTCGGCTCGATCGGATTCCCAGATCGCACGTGGCGGACCACTTTCAGTTCAACGGTCCGTGGGCCACGATCGGAATTTCTGAGTACATGTAAATGTTCCTGAAATTTTCTTAATCCGAGGGTGTAATTTGGTCTGATTCCGACGGTCAGGTTGCTTAATACTGACGCGCAACCGAAAGGTGCCAGATCACTATTCCAGATATTTTATCTTGGATGGAAATAGTGTTTTTCACACTCCCTCGCTCCGGAGTGAAAATAATGGCCGTGGGACATCGGAATCATCTGATTTTTGAGATGATTGCCAAGCCCAGTGGGGCGGTCCTGGTTCCTTAGCTTCATGTTAATCGGACTCCCGATGTGCGATTTAGACCTCATACGAAGTTTCGTTTCAGTCCCGAGAGCAGACGGGTAATGAGTTTGGCTCTAGACTTTAGGGTAACCTAGAGTCACCAATTCTGCAAATTTTGGGTCTTGCAGATCGTATTTAAAGCGATCCCAACGGATTTCATGATTTACCGAGTTTAGTACTTAGTTAACTTTGTTAAATTTCTAAAGGATTTAATCCTATGTGATTTCTGGTCGAGGTGGTACTCGGCCCAATGTACGGGAATTTTCAGGTCGTTACAATCTACCCCCCTTAAACAAAAAAAATTTCGTCCTCGAAATTTATACCTTTTCGTAGTCCTCGAGAATCTGAGGGTAGTTCTTTCTGACCTCGGCCTCAGTCTCCCAGATAGCCTCCTCCTCGGAATGATGTGTCCACAGCACCTTCACAAGTGGGATGACCTTGCTACGTAGTACCTGCTCCTTCCTATCAAGGATACGCGTCGGGCGCAGCTCGTACGTAGCATCCTCGCTCAACTGTACCTGCTCCCATCTGATGATATGCGTAGGATCAGGAACGTACTTCTTCAGCATAGAGACATGAAATACGTTGTGCACAGAAGCAAGCGGCGTAGGCAAGGCGAGACGATACGCCACATCACCCACTCGATCCAGTATCTGAAATGGACCGATAAATCTCGGTGTGAGCTTCCCCTTCTTCCCGAACCGAAGGACTCCCTTCATAGGGGAAACTCGAAGGAAGACATGATCCCCGACATCGAACTCCAGCGGTCGCCGCCTCGTATCGGCGTAACTCTTCTGTCTGCTCTGCGCTGTGCGTAATCGACGCCTGATGATATCAATCTTCTCTGTAGTCGTCTGGACCAACTCCGGGCCAATTAGGCTGCGCTCGCCAACCTCTGCCCAGCAGTGCGGTGCCCTACAAGGTCGACCATATAAAGCCTCATAAGGCGCCATACCAATAGTCGCCTGGAAGCTGTTATTGTAGGCGAACTCTGCGTACGGAAGACAGTCATCCCAGCTGTCCTTGAAGTCCAACACACACGCTCGCAACATATCCTCCAAAATCTGATTCACCCGCTCTGTCTGCCCATCAGTCTGAGGATGAAACGCTGTACTGAACTTCAACTTCACACCCATCGCCTCCTGGATACGAGTCCAGAAGATGGATGTGAATCGCGTGTCTCTGTCCGACACGATCTCTAAGGGAACTCCATGCAGACGAACGATCTCTCTGATGTACAGTCTAGCCAGCTCGTCTGCAGAGTTCGTAACTCTGATAGGGAGAAAATGGGCTGATTTGGTCAACCGGTCCACAATCACCCAAATAGAATCATGTCCCTTCCTCGTCTTCGGCAGCCCAAATATGAAGTCCGTGGAGATGAAGTCCCACTTCCACTCCGCTATAGGCATGGGCTGAAGCAGTCCAGGAGGTCGGCGATGTTCTGCCTTGACCTGCTGGCACGTCAGACACCGAGATACATACTCAGCGATGTGGGCCTTCATGTTGTCCCACCAGTAAGTCCGTCTCATGTCCTGGTACATCTTCGTGCTACCAGGATGCATCGCAAGCTTCGAGTTATGGGCAGACTCGAGAAGCTCGCGTCTCAAGTCAGCCACATCAGGAACACATAGGCGGCCACGGAATCGTAAACCCCCATCAGAACCAACTCTCCACTCGGAATCCACGGCGTCGCTAGCCTGCTCTCGAAGCTCAGACAGCCGCATATCGCCCCTTTGGGCCTCAACAATCCTGTCGTCCATAAGTGGCCGCGCCCGAACGTGCGCAACACACTCAAAAGGCTCCTCGATAGTGAGTCTCTGCTCGAAGTCGCGCACAAACTCCATCATGTCCCACTCGGCTAACATCAGCGGTGCCGCAAATGCAATCATCTTCTTGCGGCTCAACGCGTCTGCCACAAGGTTCGCCTTGCCAGGATGGTAGGAAACCTCGAACTTGAAGTCCTTCAAGGTCTCCATCCATCGGCGCTGTCTCATATTCAAGTCTCGCTGCGTGAATATATACTTAAGGCTCTTGTGGTCGCAGAAAGCTCGAACTCCTCTCCATAGAGGTAATGTCTCCAGAGCTTCAATGCAAAGATGACTGCTGCCAACTCCAGGTCATGTGTAGGGTAATTCTCCTCGTGCTTCCTTAATTGTCTCGAGGCATACGAAATCACCCTATCCTTCTGCATCAGCACACAACCCAAACCAACGCGAGACGCGTCAGTATATACCGTGTACTTCACCCCTTGCTCTGGCAATACTAGCACAGGGGCGGACGTCAACTTGTCCTTCAGCTCCTTAAAGCTGCCTCCGCCTTCTCATTCCAGGCGAACTTCAGGTCCTTCCTAGTCAACTGCGACAATGGCCTGGCGATCTTCGAGAAATCCCGAATGAAACGTCTGTAATACCCAGCCAGACCGAGGAAACTCCTCACCTCAGTAACCGACTCAGGCTGCTGCCAATCCTGAACCGCGGCTACCTTAGCAAGGTCCACTGCTATCCCATCCTTGGACACCACATGTCCCAGGAACTTGACTTCCTCCTGCCAGAAGTCGCACTTCTTGTATTGCGCAAACAACTGGTTCCTCTCTAACGTACCCAACACTGCTCGCAGGTGCTCCTCGTGCTCCTCCCGACTCGTGGAGTATATCAAAATATCATCGATAAAAACGATGACGAATCGGTAAAGGAAGGGCCGAAATACCCGGTTCATCAGATCCATGAACACGGCTGGTGCGTTCGTCAGACCGAACGACATCACCAAAAACTCATAGTGCCCGAAGCACGTCCTGAAGGCTGTCTTCTGTATATCCTCCTCTCTCACGCGCAACTGGTGGTACCCTGACTGAAGGTCAATCTTCGAGAAATACTTCGCCCCCCTCAACTGATCAAACAGATCATCTATCCTGGGCAAAGGATACTTGTTCTTCACCGTGACCTGGTTCAACCTACGGTAATCAATACACAACCGTAGCGACCCGTCCTTCTTCTTCACGAACAACACAGGTGCTCCCCAAGGAGACACACTAGGTCGAATAAAGCCTTTCTCTACAAGTTCGTCAATCTGTTTCCGCAGTTCCTCCATCTCGCATGGAGGCATACGATAGGTCGGCAACGAGATGGGCATCGCACCAGGCGTAAGGTCAATCGTAAAGTCAATCTCGCGCCGAGGAGGTAAACCAGGGATAGTCTTAAAGACTCCAACAAACTCCCTAACCACTGGCGTACCCTCCAGTGTCGGACCATCAATCGGCACAAGTAATGCAGCATAACAATCAACTCGACAGGGCCAACTGACCTGTACAGAGAACGTGAACGCCTGTGCCGTCAGGTCCATAGGCGGTCACGATCCGAGCATCGCAATCTATCTCCGCCCTCATCTTGGCGAGCCAATCCATGCCAAGTATAACATCGTAGTGCCATAGCGGGAGCAACAATAAGGTCGACGTGCTCCGTGCTGCTACCCAAATCTATCGCGCAACTCTCGCATAAACGCGTGACATCCGAGAAGGTCCCGGTGGCCGTAGTGAGTCTCGTTCCCTTAGTGGGAACAGAATGCAAAGATAGGCGTTTCACCGCCCCACATGAAATGATAGAGATAGTGGACCCAGTGTCCACCAGTAGAGAAACGGGAGTACCATGGATATGAGCCGTGCCCTCGAAGGCCGTCGGTGCCGATATCGACGCCTCTGGTGCCTCAGCAACAAGGGTATGCACACGGGCCTGCTGCTGGCGATTCGGCTGAGGAGCCTGGGGTCGCTGTGGCGGTCTGAAGAACGGCACAGGAGGTCGGAATGAAGGATGTGCAGGAGCGGTCTGTAGCGGCGGAGCTGAAATGGTCTGGGGATAAGAGCGACCCAATCTCTGCGGTGGCGCAAATCCGCTAGCCCGCATGCGCGAGAAGCAGCTCTCGGCAGGATGTCCTGGTTTCCCGCAAAACGTGCAGGTCACCAACGGGCGTCTCATGGGAAGCACTGGCGCTGCAGCCCTGGGGGGGAGAATCGGCTCGAGGCCTCTTGCCTAAAATAGGCCTGCTCTGTGTATCCTGGCGCGGTCTCGCAACCATAGTACCGCGTGATCGGGCCAGACGGTCCACATCCTGCTCGGCCGTCATAGACATGTGGACCAGTGCTGCATAAGTAGGGATAGTGTGGCAGCAAAGCTTCGACCGTATGTCAGGTCGCAAGCCTCCAGTAAATCGTCGCATCCTCATCTGTTCATTGACGAGGATGGTCGGGACAAAGCGGCCCAACTCGGTAAATCGGTGCTCATACTCCGTCACCGACATGCCTCCCTGCCTGAGGCGCAAAAACTCGTCCTCCCGCTCATGTCGATATGTCTGCGGGTAATACTTCTCGTGGAACCGAGACTCGAAAGCCTCCCAAGTCCACACGAAGTCCACTGCGACCGTGCGCAGCACACTGTCCCACCATAAACTGGCCTCCCTCTCAAACATAAAGGTAGCCAGCTCAACCTGCTCTGCCTCAGAGCAATGTAACATCCGTAGCATCTTGGAGATGCGGTCCAACCAGAACTCTGCCTCCTCGGGTCTGTGAGAACCCGCAAATGAAGGAGGCCTCAAGCAGCTGAAATCGCTCGAGTAGCCCTCGCGTACCGACATCTCCAGTAGGAGGTGCAACGGGTGCAGGCAGAGGCGCATCCTCACATCGCGCAGGAGGCTCAGAATACTCCTCAGGATGCGCAGACGTAGTAGGTGGAGCCGCACACACCTCCGTGGGACAAGGCCTCAGCAATAGTGGCCATCAGATCCTGATGCTGATGCTGCTGCTGTATGCTCGCGCATCTGTCTGCTCTGCGCTGACTGTCTGCTATCTGCTCTGTTGCTGGCTGCTGCATCTGCTGCATGCTGCTGCTGCTGCATCTTGCTGCTGCTGCATCTGCTGCTGATGCATCATCATCATCAGCTGCTCAAATCTATCAGGCTGTGGAGCAGCCTGGGAATCATGATGTGCAGCAGATGACGGCCGATACTGCTCTCTGACCGGGGGTGTGTAAGGTGGCTGTCCACCACTAGGACCAGCAGAAGGCTGATCAGATCCCAATCCACGGTCAGTAGTAGGACCGCCACTACCAGAAGGAGTCTGGTCCATAGAGCCGGTCAAACGTAGATGTGCCGTGCTCCGCGTATACTGCCGCGGCATGCCCTATACAACATAGGGTAGATCATTCGTGAGATATAGCACAAAACACATCATGAGGCACTTACGCATTCCACACATCATCAATACAAAGAGGCTACATGCTTTTCATTTACTCAAAATTGTCATAATACATGGACACAGAGTTACATGAATCACGACAGAACATCACATGATAGCCATTACATTCGTTACATAAAAACATACAAAGCATGCTACTACCTACTACATCAACAACATAAAAACATAAACCGCCTATCGCGGTAACCAACATAAGCAACAACACACAACACATGGATGACTAAGCATCCGAAGTAGGCGGTGGAGGAGGAGCATTCTTATCCTGCGCACAGCACAGGATGGCCTTCAACGTACGGGACATCTTCTTGAAGCTTCTCTTTATATAGGCGTCAGTCTCTTCAAGCTTGGCTCGAACTTGACCAATTTCTTGCTGCAGGGCGGCTTGCCCTTCCTCAAGACGGGCAAATCGCGCGTCAAAAGCATCCCGATCAATACCAGGCTCCTGAGCCACAGGAGGTGAACTCTCCTCGGTGTCCTGAGCCTCAGGTTCTTCTTCCTGTATATCATCATCGCCCTCCTCATCACTCTCCTCGCCGGCACTATCCGACTCATCACCAGAGTCGTCGAGTCGGGCTTGCCGCTGTTGAGGGCCGATCTTCATATTCCTGAGTGTCGCTTCACTTATGATTCGGACCGGTGCAAGATCCTCCATGTTCAACCTGTAGCCTACATCACGAGCCATCCTGCAGATCAGACGGCCAAATGGAGCGAAAGATCGTTCCTGGTAGAACGAACGGCATGCACTATCTGAGATAGGATGAACGTGGGTAGGCATATATCGTCTCCATGTCCCATCTTGTACAAGAAGTCTACCATCACCCGAGTACATTCCGTGCGGTTACCCATTCGTGGGTACACGTTGTAGGTGAAAATATGATGGAGTAACCGGTAGTCTTCCGCCATTTTTGTCGACGCAATGCTGTTTCCTCTCCTCCAAGTAACCCGGCGACCACAGAGATATCGCGCGCGGCGATCCCTTTCCCGCGCACTTCTGGAAAAGCTACCACTGGGGTGTACCTGACCACGCGGCAGCTTGGTGATCCGAGCCACTTCATCCACTGTAATCGTGCGTCTAATGCCCCTCACAGAAACAGTAAACTGAAGAGGCTCAACAGATGCTCCACGATGTGAGCATAGAAGGCGCGGACCGTGTTATCACATGCAGGCGACTGGCCATCAAATATCGAATTCCAACCGATGTCCACCAGGTGGTCCATCAGTGGGTGTAGCCCGAACATCCTTTCATCTACATGGGCTTCAAACACAACTTTGCGGCCCGCAAAGCGCCCATATTCCATGCCAATCGGGTAAGCATTTCTGACGGGATGGTCGGGATCCAAGTCTCGCTTTGACCTAAATTCCCGCACGGTGCTTGGGCCGGCCCCGACGTCGGATCTTCTTTGAGAATGGGCTGGCCTACTTGGGCCGGCATCATCAGCCGCGGTTTTCCTCTTTCCCATGAAAGATAGATAGGATGGAGGAAAGAGAGAAAATGGTGGCCACCACACCAAGGAGGGCCATGGAAATTTGCCCAAAATGGGGTTTAAGGGCTGATCTCTTTGCTCCACCACAAATAATCAATGCAATGGGTGTGGGAGGAGCCCAAGAGGTAGAAAATGAAGAAGAAACAAGAAGGAAGTGGGATGGGTTGAATCTTACCCGATTTTGAGCTCCAAAGAGGGATATGAGAGCTCCAACTTGAGAAAATGGGGAAAGGGGAAGCTAGGGCTGTGTGGGAGGTTGGGATGGGTGAGATATGGAAGAAAAATGGAAGATTTGGAGGTTGTAGGGATGGGTTTTGGAGAAAATCGAAAATGGGTGGAGATGCTTGAAAAGAGGGGTGAAATGGAAAGGGGGTGCTTCCAACCCTATTTATTCTAACCAAAACCACAAATGGGACGTGCCATGGGGTAGGGGGGGTCAAACCGACCGAGCCCACACTTGAACCCGCCGGAAAAACCGACCGGGCGGCGGCGCGCCGCCCGACCCGCGGCGGCGCCGCGGCCGGACTTGGCCGGGCCGCGCTGCCGCGGCCTGGCCCACCTTGGCACGTGCCCAGGGTGCTGAATGCACCCTGGCTTGGTCAAAAATTCTAATGGGCTGACGTGGGGGGCCCACGAACTCCGTTCGGCCCAAACGGGCAGTTTTCGGAAATTTCAGAATCAATCTGATTTTTCCCGATTTTTAAGGGATTCTTTTTGGTGAAGTGTGACCATGACACGTCAATAGACGGTCAAGGGGTGATTTGGAGTCCACGTGTGCGGTCAGGATCGAGTACAAACTCGATCAACGCGTCTATTTTCAACGAATTTCACCGAACGGTGAGTGAAATCGGGAGACCCTAGGACTGTTTCTAAACGTTTGCGCACCCTCCTAAGTATAATGCGTCAGCGTACGTAGTGGGGACATAACTCAGGTCCGGTTTTAATCAAAATCATGCTCTGATACCAACTTGTAACGCCCTGAAATTCGGGGGTCGAGTATGAACTCAACTCCCGAGTTCCAACGCATCACTTATGCAACATACACAATGTCGGTTAAATGTTGTCTGAGTTAGCGCAATAAACATGAATGAGATTAAACCAAAACAGTAATTCATACTCCAGTTCAATTGCATTTAAAACAGCGGGAAGACTGAAATTTTATATACAAGTATGTAAAGTAACAAAATTTTCTGAACTTCAGGGTATGAGTACTAGCTGAGCACCAATATACATGTAAAGTTTGTAAATAAAAAAACCCAAAATACATCCTCAAAAGAGGCCCCAAAAGTCCCGCGATGCAGCCGGCCTAGGCGTAGCCGTCAGAATACTGCATGAAAGAGAACTCCTCCTGGTCCTCATCAACGTCGGGCTCTGGCTCCTGAACCAAGGCGCCCTCTAATCCTGCAACAGAGTCTGGTTGGTGTGTACAACACCGTCCCGTAACGTGGGAGTGAGTAGCTAACTCAGTGGAACAATAATGCATAAGTTAACATGTTATCAAATCAACCAAGCATGATTACAGATAAAGCAGTAACAGTTATACATGATGCTGTATGCCCTTGCCAAACCACCCTCAAGCGACATCATCTTACGTTCGCGAATGCTTAACTCCCTCAGTGCGCCACATCTACAAAGCACATGCGGTGCGATGATGCTCGTGATTGCCAAGTTATTATTAGTCCATTTCAATCAGCAGTATTGGGAAACTAAGGTACCTCCCTTGTATCATTCCCAACATGATCCATTCTAGGGTCGTCATCCTAGTTATTCTCATACGATGTTATGGTTTGAGAAGCTTAGTGATGGCATCACAACAGGTTCGTCACCCGTCAGCGCGGATACAGATCTCACCGTATGCGGCTCAATTGCTGGCCGTCAGCTCGAGTACAGGTCTCACCGTACTCGGCTCAATCAATAGCCGTCAGCTCAAGTACAGGTCTCACCGTACTCGCTCAAGTCTACACTCAACACGCTCAACTCACACTCTAGTTACTGTGAAAGGCTCGTGGCCAATCACAGATACTTAAAGTACACTCGATGATACCACGGAGGACTCGTCGCCCGTCAGCACGAGCACAGATCTCACCGTACTCGGCTCTCGCCGAAGTATCGACAGCTCGAATACAGTGTCCCATACCACCGTATTCGGCTCACGAGATAGTTGCGCAATGGTCACTACGGGGAGGCACATGGCCCCAGCATAGGCCGACAGCTCGACCACGGTGTCCCATACCACCATGCCCGGCTCATGCGTCTTAGCGGATCTAGGTACCATGGTTAAACAGGAATCACCACTGGTAAGTTTGGTACCCTAGGTTCAAGCAGTAGCGACCAAACAAGGTGAACACACAACTACACTTCGGTTCAAGTGGCGAGCCTGACTAGCTCGAGCGCACCACAAGTTGAGCGATATGGAGCGCAAAAGCACTCCGCGTGGCCAACCACTATCGCCAACCGAAGTACGACTCGGGTTCGCCGGACCCGTCCTTTGTGGCGACATGAATCTCAGCCACAATCACAAGTCTGGTACCGAGTGTTTGGACTATAAACATAGTCCCAAACTCAAACAGTTTTCATCGCTAGCATGTGAAGTAAAGCATGGTAAACAAGCAATACAAGCATGTTAGTCGGCATGTTATAAAGCATAAAGTAAGACATGGAGTAAAGCATGTTACAAAGCATGTTGAGAAGCATGTTATAAAGCATATTGTAATGCATGTACTACAGCACTATCCCATAGGGATAGAATTGTGTGTGCACTGCAATTAAGTGGTTGCGGTGAACCACCGCATGGAGGGGATCCTACATGTCTCTAAGGGAGTTGGAGAATCCATATCAGCGCCTATCTAAGGCACTAGTACATGCACATGTACACCTACATGCACATACACAAACACTTAGAATAAACGGCAACATACATGACGTATGTTAGGCAAGTTCGTGATTGGGCTGTCCCTAAGCCCCGGGAGTATTTTTCCCGCGTATATCGTATTCATACAACAAATAATCATTACAATTACATATCCAAAATCCGCACGCATGCGGGATTTCTAGAATACGCAATTTCGACATACATACACGACATTTACACATGAACATATTTTTTGCGATCTCTTTCGCCAAACTAGTATTTTATCCACACATGATATAATCAAACATTAAATAAACATGTCAAACATTTTCTCAACAAAAATACGTATACGGTATTTCTACGTATATCAAGAGTATGTAAAATTCCATAATCTTTATCGCTAATCGAAACAGGAAACGGAAAGCACTTTGTACATGTGCATTTGCATGCAGATCATGAATCTATCATTATCTGACATTGAAAGCGTTGAAAACCGTAACTTATACGCTTAAAGTCCTCACCTCAGCCCTTGGAATTCCAACGAATCAGCAAGAAGGTTGGTGCTTCCGTATACGGGAGGTTCTTAGCCTAAAGATCGCATTCGATTAGTCTTTCCTTAACCTATCACTAATTAGGCTCAAATCAGACCTAGGGTTAGGGTTCTTACCTTCAAATGGGGTGGAGGAAACCGCCGGGAAACCTCTTGGAATAGCGCGG